>JXWZ01012388.1:0-10299 GCA_000956215.1 Anopheles farauti No. 4
ACGGCAGCCTACCAGCTGTTATTCATCACAATCAGCCCAAAATTGTAACCTACCGTGAACTGGAGATCCCATGCTCACGATTGCCCAAGCTCATCAATTAGAACCTCCCCTGAGCTCGAACCTCAGAGCCGGCAAGACGAATAGACCTTACGTGTCGGAGTGTGTTTTTTGACAACTCGTGCCCTCACAATTACCATCACCACCGCCGAAATAGAAACACAAACAAACCTCACTACTTCCTCGTGCGCGATCAGCTCGTGTGGAGCATAATGGCTGCCTGTTGGCAGATGACATCTGCTGCAAACCGAAACGGAAGCACTGCAACCAAGCCGGGTTCAAGGAGGTTAAGTGTGGTTGCTGACAAACCGCCACCAACGGGCGATTTGTTCGAGAACGTCAAGTCAACGATCGGTTGACGATGATCGACCCATTCGCCAGTAAAGTTGCAGATCGCACCTTCAGCGTGCTGTCTCGAGCATGTACTTGAGACTCGTATAACCAATAGTGATCGTAAACAGAAGGAAGTACGTTTGGCTTCACTCTTGATAGCTCCTACTCGAAAGCCACCGCGTGTGGCCAATGTCCGAATGCGCCAATTGTCGGACCGTGGGGTGGGGCGTAAAGGTCAGTAAAAGCCCATTCCGCAGCGTTAGCGTCAAACCGCGCGGAGTCGAATCTTTGGCACTGTTGCGGTCAATATTTGATTGTTTGCCAGACCTCTCTCTCTCTCTCTCTCCACTCTCCAACCACAACTCCTACTCCAACATCCCAGGGCCAGCGTAATAACTTTTTCGGTGGTTACACTTCATCGTTTTTGTTTTTTTTTTTTTTGCCTTCTTCGTTCGTACCGTGCCTCGGGCCGGAAGAAACGACCGCTGATGGTCCGACGCAAACCGGGCAAGGTCCTCGGCTAAAAGTCTCTCTTCATGGGGAAATAGTGGTTTCTGTTCGAAAAACTGCCAATTGACCGAAACATGGCGACATCGACCGTACGAGATGCACTCGCGCGCGACGAACTAAATGCATCCACTCGCCAGCGAAGTCCTTCCGGTCGGAAAGCCGTGTGCGACGTGCGTTTGTGCTTTGATCTTTCGGGCCCCACTTCACGCACTTCAGAACAAGCCAACGCGTTGCGGAAACCCGTGCAGTTCTTGGGACACTATCGTAACGCTTCCGCTACTCACCTTGTGCTGTAGAGTGTCCGCGCCACTTCCTGCGATTTGACGAAGTTCAGAAACGCCAGCACGGCGCTGGCGAGCAGCCAAACTTTGCGCATCTTGCCACCGGTAGCACTCTTCGGGGAGTGAGTTGCTGGAAACGGGCACCGGTCGGAACTTGGGATTTAAAACGCTCGTTTACACACCAAACTATCGGTAGTCACTATCTCACATAACCACAGGACGGAAAGGGCGAAGCGCTGGGGCACCGTGGGGGACGTTATTTCCCAGAATCAACACTATTGTCTCCGGAAGCCTACCTTACGATATGAGACTATGGGACACGCTGCTTTCCATAAACACACGTGTTTTAGACCTTACCGCACTCCAGCACGCACTCACAGCCGGACGCACAATCACAATCGCCGCGCGGCGTACACAAATGTTGGGATTTTCCTCGCTTCCACGCACTCGAGACGTGCCGTGCTGTTCGAATCTTGCACGAAACTGGAATAAATTTGAAGTCGCCGGGATAATTACAGTCGTTCGCGTACTCCACAGTTACACCGTGTCACACAGGCCGGAGCCGGAGAGAATTGTACTATCCACAACAGCGTCCATACGACGAATAACCTGTAGAATTAGTGAAAAGACATAAATACCCGTGGTAAACTTCCAAATCCGATTCGTT
The DNA here is from genome assembly GCA_000956215.1 of Anopheles farauti No. 4. NCBI lineage: Eukaryota > Metazoa > Arthropoda > Insecta > Diptera > Culicidae > Anopheles > Anopheles farauti No. 4. The sequence continues at coordinate 1,849 of JXWZ01012388.1, forward strand.
CGCAACCGATCCAAGCTCGGGTCAAAAAGCGCGCCCAAAATAGGGCGGTACTTTGCCCGGGACACCCAAGACAGCCTTGGCTAAGGTCACCCCAGCCGTGGTAGTCTCTCGAAGCATGCAGCGCTCCAAGGTGGCATAAGGCCGTACCCCGCAATCGAAAGATAATTATCGCCAGACGAAGCGTCTATCGTTTTATAACCTCAGCATCGGCCCCTTTCTAAAGCCACCAATCATGGCACCTGGCATGCTGGTTTTAACCATCGCGCTTCCATGTGCGATTGCATCATACAGCGAATGCTAATGGACCGGTGCTTCACCGGTCATTGTTGCAAATTCACACATTCTAGCTGCGGCAATTTTGGCCACTGCAACCGTCTGCAACGCGATGACTCGTGTCTCGCGAAAAAAAAAACGGAGTAGGCGGTCCGGTTCCGTTCTAGCCCGCTCAATGCCTCTCCAAGCGCATGATCTCCCGCCTGACATTGGAAGTTTGCTAATGGCAACTGCTAACCCGATCGAACCGAGGGAATGAGGTGACCAAGGAGGCCAGCTACTCCCCAGCTAAACGTGAACTTCTTTAAAGTGGGAACCCATTTCTTCTTCCGACCCTCCCAAGCGATAGTGACGTTTCCTTGACAACTGGTTCCACCACTATTCGCCCGCTGACAGCCGGCTGTCACATCGCGTTCGCTGCGTGGTGGTACGCGCGGTTTGTTTGTTCGCCTCCAATTACACCACCAAATCTCTTTTCCAGCTGCTGTCCAGCTTTCCTGTCACAGTCGTCGATGACGAACGTGTGCATAATTAGTAACTCCATCCGGTCGGTTCGGTCGTCAAGGTTGCGGCTGCCATGCGATAAACAGAACGCCCAAAATCAATAGACAAACGTCATCCGGGGACGGTGGCCGACGTTTGTGCGTTTATTTGGAAGCCCGAAAGTAATCCAGCACGCGTTGTGAAATCCAATATTCATGCTCCAGCGATGCGAATTATTGAATGTATTTTTTTCGGCACGGTATATTTAGAGGCATGCTGCAGTATGTCTGGTCATGGTGGAGGCCATCATTACGGAGAAAGCTATAAACAACCCATTCTTAACCGCAAAATAGGATCAAAGCGCAAAAATGTGTCACCATGAAATTAGCAATCTTACCGCCGAAACTTTCTTCGCACCTCCCGCCTGTCTCATCAATCTCGAAATAAAATACCACGGCTGGCGCCACAGGAAGATTAACTTCGTCTCGTGTTGTCGCGCAGCGAAGGCAAATTCCGGAAATGTGATCTAATCATCGACCGGACAGTTTTGCGCCCCGGTTGATGGACATCAAGCAGGCACGCAAGCGCTTAAGAAGAATACTTTCTCGTCGGTTTGCAAATTTATAATTGATGAGAGGCAGTAAACGGAAGATTGCTTTTTTTTAAGATAAGACGATAGGAGGAGACTCGTTTTATTAGATTTTCCAAGCTGCGAAAAAAAAAACAATCGGTAACCAAATGCCTCCTCACCTTGTTACCGATTGATGGATGACTTTTGTCGATGGGAAAGAGAACATCGAGGCAAAAAAATCGGAATATTCCCTTCGCGCTAATCAACCCGCACAAAAAGGTCGCCCTGAGGGAATTGGGCGGATAAAAATCTGTACCCCTCAACGAACGCTCTGGAAGGAAATCGATTGACAAGCGTGTAATTTAGCACCCCATCGTCACCTCTAACACTTATCCTAAACGAACCTCACAAACGTACATGGGAATGTCTGCAATCCCGCGGGAACAGACCCGTTCGAACCCGACACGACACACAAAGAAACCCACAACCGAAGGTGGTTTTCGCCTTAATGGCAAACAATTTGTTCGTGTCAGTTTTTCCTTCCGCACCGGACCGGCAGGGCACGGTAATCTTCCGCCCCAACATACTGCGAGGAGCAAGTGGACCAGAGCGTTTCTTTTTTTCTTGTTGCCAGTTGGCGGGCTGGATCGGGTCAAGCGTGATTGATGAGCCGTGCTTCATTATCCCGGCCGCAATCTCCGTGGCAGCAGCACACGCCTCAAACAAGCCCAATTTGATCGATTGACCCTGGGGACTTGTGATGGGTTGTATTTTTTTTTTTTTTAACTTGTTGTGCACTATGCAAATGCGATCTAATAGTGGAAGAGAAATCAAAACGTATCGGACGCTGCATATTTAGACTCGGGCACGTCAACAGGTCAATTGGACGACTTTGTGTCATAAACTTTTATTGCTTTATGGCACATCTTCGTGCAGGTGGATCGCGTTTTGGAACATTTTCACCACAGAATTCGTTTCCAAACAACAACAACTGCGTACGATTAAATCAGCCATGTGTGGCGATGAATCTTTGATGGTGCTGGTTCGGTTGCTTTACGAAACTAAGTGACATACCCCGGAACACGGAAGTCTTTCGCGTGTCTAGCGATAGGCTTAGATAATTGTGCGCATACGACGATCCAGTCAAGGACGTGGAGCTTTACGGAATGCATGTCTCATTAGGATCCATATAGGTGGTTCGGTGTAGTCGATCGGTAACAGGTAGTTACACGACAAACCTAGTCTTTGCTTCCAGTTACTCAACGTTACAGAAATAGATCGAAAAAAAAACCTCAACGTACAAGCGCAGTTATTTCTGGCTTACTACCTACCGAAGTACGCAACGTTTCGTTACACAACCGAGCGCCCGGGGTTTGGTAAAACAAAAGAAAAACCCTTCTTACATCCTCATTTACATCTTCGACAGAGGGGGATGGGGGGAACAGGGCAGGACTGCCGAAAAATAACTCCTTATCCGACACCAAACCCGGTGGCAGGCGTTTCTCATTTGCATTTCAATTTCAAAACCCGGCGCTTTAAGTGCTCATTACCATAATTTCCAATACCAGTCCGCCCTCAGCGACATGTACGAGAGCAACTTTGCAAACGGTGCTTCCTTTTCGATTGCGGGCGCTTCAGTGCGCTTTCAATTATCATTATGTTTGCATATCCTTACGGCCGGCCGCGCCCGCCCTTGCTCGCCAGTAAAGTTTAACAGCAAAAGTGAATTCTAAAGAAAATGCGGTAATGGAAATTTCCATTCGATGGTGTTCAAGCAGCAATTCGTATGCATTACAACAGGTGCTGACGTTGGAGTTTGCATGAAGAAGTTGGACTGCAAAACTTTGGACCATAAACTTGTTCGCTTAACTCGTCTGGTGTTCTACAGGTCCAATGTGCTCCGCTTAATAGGCAATTAATTTGAAATAAAACAACTTAACGAGCGCTTCACGTCCGATATCTTCTTCCTGGGCAGAGTTTTAAATCGCTGTAGATCAACATCTATTTGATGGACAATCAACTAATTAGAGAACCACGCCAAACATCACGCACCAGAACCTTTCGAAATAGCTTCCCATCCACGTCTAGAACAAGATCGTGTCGATCGTTCAGGCGCACCTTGACGGCGGCTGGGCTGGAAAAAGGCCTTCACCTGAGCATCTCCAGAACCCACCTCATATCCCGCACGCATAACCGACATCTTTACGTATCAGGGCTATGAAAACATCTCGAACAATAACGCTGCCAAATCGAACACCGTTGCTCACCTACTGCGGCCGGGTTTCATTGGCAAGGGCCATGGCCACACCATCAAGGTGCGTACGCCACCGCAAAAAGAACGCACAGCAGCGGTCGCTTATCGGGCCGACGATTGCAACACCTTCTCACGCAATACGCACCCCGGTGCATGCATCGTGAATCTTCGCAGCGGCGCCACCAATTCCCTCAAATCGTTTGCTCTTGGCCTTCTACCGCGGCGGCCACAACGCCACGGTCACCGCGTGCTGCTAACGCTCAAGATGCTCATCGACATAAAATGCTACAACGATTCGTTCAGGTGGGCGCCACATTTGGTGACAGTGACATTTGGTTGAGCACCTCTCCCAGCTAGGCGTGGATCTTTCGGTGATCAAGATCAAGTTCAAAGTGTGCGGAGAGCGGCCGCACGCAGGCACCACGGCAACCTGTTTTCCTTTTGATAGGTTTTTTAACCTCCAACCGCTTGACATATTTCGGTAGTGGATTTTTTTTTTCTCTATTCGAGTGTGTGTATCTGTGTGCCGAATGTGTCACGCCAGCCCCAAAAACCTCGAACACATCAAAATTAGTACTTTACGGTCGATGATTAGAGCGGTCGATCGGCGTTTGTGGTGCTGTAGCTTGTCCTTTTTTCCCTCTATCTGCTCGTCTTGAGACTTTGAATGATTGGTTCGCCTGCACGTCGCTCAGCGCTGACGTTTCGGTCGTGCTATTAAGAAGCAATCAAAGACCAGATCCGCACCCTATCACCCGAAGAGAGCGAAGACAGGAGCATGAAAGATTATCGCGAATTTGTCGAAACCAAACTGGCAGGGAGGTTCGCCTCCATTAGCAAAATACGGTAGCGTGTAGTAAGTGAATTATAATTATAAGCTTGAGGGGACACGGTTTTGGGAATCGGTAGCTTTCAATGTTAATTGGGAAGTTTATTAGCAAACGGAATCGAATAGTTGATTGATTCCCGGCAGCAGTAGAGGAGAAAATGTTGATTCGAAATGAGATACTAAACACAGGTGACGATTTAATTAGAATTCGTCCAATGAGTGATTCATATTTTAAACAAAAGAAACTAAATTTCCATTTTTCTCGATTGAATCCAATAAAAAAAAACAAGTAACAAAAATCGAACAAAATACGAATCGAAGAGAGTAAAAATAAAATAAAAACAATAAAAGATAAAGACAATATTTTAAAAAATTATCGAATTAGAATTCGATCGAATTAAATTATCTTTTTAATGACGCAAACAAATTTAATATTATCGCGAAATCAAGATTAATAATGGAACTACAATTACAATTAATATGGAAATATCATTACAGTATAACATCTATGACCAAAAATTAAGAATAAGTTTATTAAAATGTCGCATGAATCACCGTGACTGAAAAGAAATATTTTACAATTAATTCAATTACTTAAACACAAAGCAAAATGTTTCTACAACCGTCATTCCTACTTACAAAACTGTTTGGTTTTGAAATTGAGCCGTTAAAATCGGTGTAGTATCATGAAGATGATTTCATATCGATCCTCATAAATAATTCTGGTTCTAAAACACAAATTGCCAATTAATATTAACAAGACAAGAATCGTCAATCTCTCTGTTGTCAATAAACTTCGAACGTCCGTTCGTTTAAATTAGAATTCATTTATACATTCAAATATAAATACTAAACTCTGTAATTCATGCGAGATGCTAATTACTTCTCCAACCACCGTCTCTACCGCACCGCCATTCAATCGATCAAAATCGATTTAATTGCGCTTTGAGGTTGAAATTTGTGAATTTATCGAAAATGCTAATCAGCACAACGAAGCGTTGCAGCAAAACGCTTCGGAAACGTGCAGCTAAAAAATAAGGGCAATAATCAAAACAACTACTAACGCGGCCGAATTCATTGGCCGACTACGCGAAGGACCGCCGCTCTCAGACACCCGCGCTCTTGAACAAAAAAAAAAACACCGGTGCACCGAAATCAGGTCAATGTTTATCTTACCACCTTCCACCTCTTTCCCCCACCTACACCACCAACGAGCGAGGCGCACAATCTTTTCCTCGTCTTCCGCACATACGCGGGGTCATACCAAAACGTTGTGCAAATGAGCAACCAATAACACGCTTGCCGTGCCCGAAATCTCTTCCGCTATTTTTGTGTATTTTGTTTTATTTATTATGTTTTGTAAAAGAGGTTTTAGGTTTGCCAATCTAATTTATATCACATCGCTAATGGGAGGAATAGTTAGGGCTGGGGAGCCGCGTACAGTGCGCCCGAAACGGTTGTTTTTCTTCTCGAAACGTCACGCAACACTGCACCGAGCGCGGTTTGGGTGGGGGTGGTGGGTGGGTGGGCACGTGAACGTTCACATACTGCACATCGAATCAGCACACACTCACACACACACCTCCTAGCTGAGCAAGCTCACACACTGTGGATTACGTTCTTTCCGTAGTGTTTTTGGTTTTCGAAGTTGTGCAATCGAACTTGAAAGGTGCAACAAAAGCTGTTCTTACGTCTCTACCAGGATGGTCCCACACAAACACACACACACATGAGCGCAATGTGCAGATTGTTTTGTTTTTATGTGATGTTTATTACGTACAACAATGTTATGCCGATCGATCGAGCACGATTGTACGACCCTTCGAAAGTGGCTTATTCCGCATTTGATTACGCACGACAGTTACATTCAAATCACTCTTCCTTGCACCAGCTTCCTAGAAGCTATCCAGCGCGCCTCACTACGGACGAAAGCGTCAAACATTGCCTTATTTATCACACAGAAAAGAAACACAATAGCACGATCGAACTAACCGCCGTTCAACTGCACTTTCCCGGCTTCGATTGCCGCCGTACCGATCGGGGGGAGAAAAAAAACGCAACGCGCTCGACCACTCGATCGCACCGCGTCGTAAACACTACTATAAGCGACGAACCTTGGTGGAGTCGTTCGGAGCCGGTTGAGAAGCACCCGAGCGCCCGGTTTGTCAGTCAAAACAAAACCACGCTGGGCGGTGGGGAGCTGTAGTGATCAACTGCGAACGCGGTCCGTACACGCGGTGGCCCGGAGAGACCCAGGGAACGAAGATGAGGCTCTGTGGTTTGAAAACCGACGACCTTCTTGCGCGAATTCGCACGCCGTACTGATGCGCGACGTCCGGTTTGCGCAAAGTTTTATTTTACTAGGCGCCAGTGGCAGTGAGTGTCCACTCAGCGAGGATATGGTGTGTTGTGGCGTTGTTTTCGCTGGGAGGTGATTGGTGGAGTGCAGTTTTTTTGTTTTTGTTTTGTATTTTTTATTTTTGTTTTATTTGTATATGTCAAGAATCTTCTCGAGGAAGAGAGGTTAATTTTTCGGAAGGAAGGAGTTTTTTTGTTGGTAGTTTTCTTTTGCACATATGTCGTTTTATGACAATCATACTCTGCTTTTCACGCCAGCTGGGGTTTCACGCCAGCTAGCATTTATGGGTTTCGTTTCGCTGCTCTCCAAGATTTCGCGAGAAGTTATTGAAATTTGTTCGCATGTTTTGTTGTGTTATATGATGTCGAGTTATAAACGATCAAATAATATTAGGTTGGTAAGTTGGAATATTACCTAGGTTTTACTAAAATTAATTAGTGAAAATGTTTAGTGTAGTGTTTCATACCCCCAACCTCTTGTTAATTTTCCCATCATATCTACCATACATTGAATTTATTTATTATATATCCACTAAACACTATTTTGATCATAAGTGAAGCATTCTGCGTTTTTACTTATTCATGTTTTACACAAAAACATATTTTTTGAAGAAAGACCTAAGACACAATTAATCGTACAACTCGTGTCTCAAACATATTTTATACATTTTTATTATTTTTTAAATATGTACAAAAAAAACATTTACTTTTAAGTGTTTTGTAGATCAAATGATCAAATCATAAAACTAACAACCTGTAGTTAGGAATTATTTCAAAATAATTACATACGAACACATAAATATGTGCCTCCAGCCTGAGTCTCAAGCGTTGCTGATCTTCAATTTTTGAAGCACTTTTTCAACATGGCCCTCAGTTGTCTCAATTAAGACAAACCTTGTCATCAAATGAACTATTTTTAGTCAATTTATTCTACAAGCTCGGCAATGAACTTTAAAAGGGTTAGAAATGTTTTCATAATATTTTTAACACCATCCTTATTACTGCTGCCAACCACACATATTTATGAGGAATAATTTTCATACAATGCTCTGAAACGCTTTTCACCTTCGTGCCAGTAAACTCTTTCCATAATCAGTAAAGGGCTTCAAACATGTCAAAAGTTTCTAAACCAAGTAGCCCTTGAAAACGTAAAATGCGTTTGTTGCATCACAATGGAAACCGAATTATTTTTATCACACAAACGTACTGTACGTACATGTTCATTTCGCTATAAATATATTGTAAATACCGAAACAACAGCCCGATTACCTTGATTTACGTAAATACGGCACTATTTACGCAAACAAAAATGCATTTCACCGCCACAAAAAACGCGTCCTCACGTGTGGAATGGTCCAGAACCGATTCAACGCTTTCCATTCCGGTTAAAATCGGCCGTGCATCGGAACTCGTCATCGAGTTTAATTGGCGCACAATTACTGACGGCAACATGTATGCGCGTATAAAATGTACGCCAAAAAAAAAAGTGTTTCCGAATGACAAAATAATCATCGAACAACAAACAACACCAACAAGACAAATGGGCTCCAAAAGCTGGGCACAAAAAAGCACCCCGGACGGCAACGCCAGGAACCGATCTATAGTTGCAGCTTTTTCTTTTGGACTAGCAAAAATGTGCTTCGAATATTTTCAACGCAACGGGGATGCACTTGGATTGAATTT
>JXWZ01012390.1:0-14286 GCA_000956215.1 Anopheles farauti No. 4
GTGGGTGTGTGTGTGTGTGTGGTAAATAAAAAAAACTCGGTGGATTAATCATCGTGCCACACAACAGCCTCGTGTGGTACCCTTTCGGGGGCCTCGGTCGAGGTCTTATGCAATGCCAACGCCTAGTACGGGCGATCATGTTCACCCACGACACGAGATCTCACGACAAGATCCGCACGCCCTTTGGGGGAGGGACCTGGAGGGGTGGTCCTAACCACTAGCCCTAAGTCAACAGAGGAACCGGCTGGCGTTTAATCAAACGAGTGAAAATATACCTATCACACTGCGCCGATCGGAGCAATTTGCAACGAGACGGGCTTGAAAAACCGATCCAGAATCAGTCTAAACTCGACAGAGGCACGGAATGTTAATAGGCAGTGACAGCTCGCACGGCCAATGTTTGTTCCAATCCGGGATATTGGTTTTGTCTAGTTTATGTTCATGCCAAATCAAACCGACAATTCTTTGGGTGCCGTGTCTGCCTGTCCACTGCGTTAAGTCCGCACGAAGTTGATTCCCCCTACACCGGCCTCTGGCATGGTGTAGATATGGATTGCGAGAAGGTGTGCTACAAGGGCGGGGAATCGGGTTGGATTCAGTCCATTACCGCGACTTTCAAGCGATATATCTTTTTAAATTTTAATCACATTTCAGTCGAATTCGAAGTTACTTTCAAGCATTCTAAAACTATTACCGAAATCACCTAAACTATCTTAAAGAGAATGGGTTAGTCGATGAATAAAACATATTTCCCTTTACCGGTATGTGATTCTCAAAGAATAATATTGATTCTTTAAATGAAAAAAATGCCCAAATTGAATCGGTTTGACGTCAAATCGCGCTCGTTCGCAACGCGTGGCTCTCCAATCGTCATGGTATTGTTTCTATGGTCCACTCACTCCACCCGGTGACCGGAACTATCGTCGAACGGTGCGGTAATCAATGCCCATCGCAGCCACACGCCCCAGCCGGGTCACCACAATCGCCCAGAATATCAAATATCCTACACCACACCTCCGTGTCCAGTGGACCACGAAATGTATGCAGATGGAATAGCCACCGCGGTACAAACAAACAACCCAATGAGCCGTAGCGTACCGAACCGTCCCAAAGTGAATTGCACCGCCGCATTTCCTTCTGCGTGAAGGTTATAGTGGCGTGAAGAGTCGTCGTCGGTGCCATATTCGTAACCAGGACCACTACCCAGGTTCTCGCAAATGCTACACTTAATGGATGTAACATCGAATTTGGAAGGTAAAAAAGCCGAAATAACACACTTGAGGGAAGGCAATTGGTGGGCTGTGTTCCCATTTGTTTCGTATCTCCGAGCCTCACTGCGGAGCAGTCATCTCATCCGAGTCACCGAAGCACGTCCACCATTACCGGGCGGGCTGGCAGGTGACGGACGACATAATCAAACAGGGCGAAATTAAATCTCAGTCAGTCACGCCAAAAGCGAACGCACACACCGGGAGGGCCCTCTGCGGCTTGCTCCTCACCTCCACGCCACACTTAAAGCAATCAGTCGGTGACATTTGCGCCGAGAAAGAGCAAGAATAAATCATTTCCGCACCCGGCGCGGGAATGGTGCGTGAGGCGGGAAAGAAGATCCGGAAATCAGACAAAACTCTGGCACAAACAAAACAACAATGGAGTTGGGTAGTACCCAGTGTGCCGGCACGCGGCACATCTAGTGAAGTCACCTGACTTGGCAATTCGATACACTCTTAAGCCGTGCGCACGTGAGAGTCGACTGACACCACATCAGCTGGAACCTGGTTGACTCTTCAGCAAGCTGCCTGCTCCACGGAGTACGCCTGCTCCGGAGAGTCGCGCCTACGAGAGCAGCAACCTGAATAGCAAGCGTTTCGAATCAAGATCAAATCGGATGCCTTCTGGGGTGTCGCACCTTAGAAATGCGTGTAGGATCTGTGCGTCACCTCGATGCAGCTAGTTAGCGAAGGAGGTCGCCCAAGTATCTGTCTACACAACAAATCTCCCTATTGTTCAAATCTCACCGTGAGTGCGCGAGTCAAACCAAGCTGCACCTTCACCATGTCCCTGACATGCGTTGACATTGTGCACTATCTGCCCATTATCGTTTGGTTTAGCTCGGCAGGTCAGGACAATCTTTTACCGCAGCTTACCAGCGTCAGACCATGCGCATGCGTAAAGGGCAAATGTCCAATTTAGAGAAAACTGCCAACAAAGTCCGCCACCCGTCAGCAAAGGGCAAAACGTTGGAAAGATTATGTGCTCAGTACACCGCTCAGCTGCTACGCATCATCTTACGCTACCCACAATTGGCGTGTATCTTCTCATTCATTGGCCGTTTGTTTTTCTTCACTTTTCCCCCTTTTCCGAAGCTCTCGCATTACATACATGCCACGATGCGTTTGAACTCCGGAGCTGCTGCGTTCCGTTGTTTCTTGATAATTTTTCAATTAATATTCATCGGCTCTACTCTGCTGCGAGAAAAAGGCGGCAGCGTGTCCATTTTTCGGGCGATCGAACTCGATATCGTGCGGCCGGTACGAGTACGTACTTGATCCGTGGTAATTCGATCCCGAAGATCATCGTGGTTCAGCTGTAAACGGGACTTCCAACAGTCGGTTTGACCTCTACGTCCACCGGAGTGCAGCGTGCGTGTAAGATGGGCTCCGCGAAAAGTTGAGTAATGTGAGTTGGAAACTCGAAAGGAATGAGAACAGACTGCACACAGATTGGATCCACTCTCACCCTCATCGACCACCAGCAGAAGCACTCGACCACATGTGTTCCATCGCAAGACCATCACATCATGCCACTTAGAACAGCTTGGACCAATTAATTTCGGCTCCGCCGATGAAGGAAAATTCTTTATGCCGCTTCTTTTATTCCCAAAATTAGTTTTCCCTGTTTGCACCCATTGTTATCGGCAATTTTTGTATTACCCCTCCGTGCACAAAATTTCACATCGGAAAAATCGATCGTACGATGGAACACATTGCACCCAAGTGGCGGTGGTCGGTCGGTCTTTCTTTCGGCTCTTGTTGCTTGCCCCGGTTGGTATGGAGTAAACATTTGGAAAGTGATCGAATGGGATCCGTTACATTCGGGAGGCGTAGGGGGTGAAAAAAAGGAATTAATCTGTTTTGATTCTTTTGCTGCGCCCCGTCCATGGGGTCTCTCGAATAGGGTCACTTTTGTTTACAGAGATGAATGTTTTTTTTTGTATTTTATGTGTACTCCTTTTGTTGTTTCCTAAATCTCGAACAGAAGAAAACGCCTTAAATTGTGGCCTATATGTTGGACGCTCGAAATCAAGAAGTAGAGTCAAGTGGTTGGGTTGGTCAATATAAAGCGAGTTTTCATACTGATGCTGACGTATGAAAACGTCTGACGTCTGACGGTAGGAATTCGGTACAACATTTGAATTGGAATAATGAATCAATTTCCCAGGTTATATTTCAAGTTCTCTTCTAGAGATCGGCCAAATTTGCATGACAAGCAACAGATTTCATTTTGCTGGCTACAATACCATTACAATGTCATTCAATCATACACTGTTTGAACTTTAGTGATGTTAACATTAGTTAGAGAAGCCCATAATAATGATACTTTAAATTAAAAACAAAAATAAAATAATAAAATTGACATTTATGTGGCAAGTATTAATATTTTTACTCGAATTTTGGTTTAATTTAGTTTAATATTAAAATAAAATTTTATTGTGATGTTTTTTAAATATTAAAGATTTTTTCTTTCACCGGAACCTAGCTAACAAATAATTTAGGGCTAAATCTGACGATTAAGTTATAGTAAAGACGTCCACACAGCAAAGGAAAGATTCATTTAAAACCTAACGAATATCGATCCCATGCTTTATTTCCATCAAGTAACCAACCGTATCGATTGAGATCTCATCGGTAAAGAGCCTCAAATTATCCAATTAAACCGATAAATCGTCGTTTACCGTAGCGATCATCGTCACAATTACGACCCGACTCCTACCGGCACCCAAAGGTGTGCAATAACGGAGCGTTTCGCGCACCATGTAGAGCACCAAAACAAGCTTCCAAAGCCGTAGCCAGCATGTGTTCAGTTCACGCTCCACGCAATTAGATACTATCATCATTACACGTCCAAAAACGCGATGCAAAGTGCCGGCCTGCGACGGTTCAAGCGAGCGAGCAACATGAATCCACAAATAAACGGACGAATCGCATATGGACACAATCATTATGCAACCGGGCATCACCTACCAGGCACAATGTTAGATCATGGATGCAGGCGGGTCCGCATGTGGAACCGGATCTGATAATGGAACCGATTCGGTACGTTCGGGCAGGAAACTCACTCACCTGAAAGCGAAAGCGATGGATATCGGTTCGGAAAATGGTATGCGATTGGGGTAAACATGTTTGACAAACGGTCTTGCTCCTCCCAATCTCGGTCCGCCCGTCCCTCTTAACTGGAAGCATAATTTTGCGAACCTCCACCGCCCATTAATTAGGTGGGTGCATTTTTACGAAACGAATTAAATTACGCAGCCGTGGCATTAATTAAGCAATTAACACTTTTTCACCTCCCGCGTCGCCATGTTTGTCGCCGCATTCCGCAAGACCCGCATGGGTGCTGCAGCAGATCTACCGTTTCAAGATGTCTAACGCGCGGCTTCAAATGGGCATTCCGTACGCATGCGAAACACCGACACATAGTGAGAAGCGCATACACAGCGCAAACAAAGCAAATAAGCTAACGCACGCAATTGAAAGCGATCGCCTAATAAAGGGGAGATGCATTTTACTTGTTTCCAGCTGCATCCCAGCCTCGCATGACTCGCGCGTGGTTCGATTTAAATCCTCGGCAACGCCGCAGTTGCATCCAACATCTTAAATAACGCGCGGTCGACAGTTTCGAACGTTTGTTCTAGAGCCAAGCAAAGCATAATTACTTACAGTTGCATTTTTTCCCAACACACCACCCAAGATCGTCGTCTCCCAACGCGTCATTAAGACAGGGAGTTCTACAGTTACTCCCTGACGCGGCGTGCTGCGTATATGTTGCGCATTTGCAGACACGATTACGATCCGAAAGTCACCAATGTAATGCGTGTGGGGCGCACATTCTAGCTGCCTCCGACTCCCACGGCTAATCAACCGCGGAGCCAATGCATGGACAAGCGGGCCAGCTTGACGATGAAGACATTCAATTGTTGTTGATTGTTTGCATACTCCATGCGGTTTGTAAGCTGGCGCGGGGTTGATGCACTCGTATTGACGCACTCCGAGAAGTTAATGGATGTTTGTTTTTTCCTGACCCGCAATTCTTCATTTGCGATGGTTCAAATTAGATTAAAAAAAAACAGATCAAAATGAATGAAAGGGTTCGTATTCATTGCATGAAAACTCGTGTACATCATCTACAACAAACCAACAAGCATAGTTAAATTAAATCAGTTCGTCTGTTTGCTCCATTCCGCACGATCAGCTCTCGGGGGAAGTGGAAGTGCCATAGGATAATTAACATAAAAAAATCACACCATGCCGCCATCTGATACAATTCTAATGTTATTTTAATAGCTACACAAAAACCGAAACACTCTCACACACAAAAGACCGCACAAAACTGCATTCAAATGATCAAACCTCCCCCAGGCGTAGGTCATGCAGCGTGCGACAACCCATCCGGCGTTCTGTAAGGCACTTCCCTCCCCCGGGGTGCGCTGGACCGAACAAAATACCAGCATTTAAAGTTTCCCATTTTCCCATACCGTGCGTGCATGCGTACTGATACTTTCACCCTTCCGGAAATGCAGTGCTGGATCGCACAAACGAAAAAAAAAAAAAGTTAACAAATATTTCGGATTTTCCTTTCCCGCCACTGTTCCACTGTTTTTATGTTCCTGTTATGCAAACAATACAAACGACACAAACTTTCCATCCCTTCTGTTACAATTGCTGAAACCTTCCCTATGAGCTAATGACAGAGAAGTGAAGCTGCGATAGAAAGCGCACTGCCTAATTTTCGCTCCCGGAGGGGCCTCAGCGGGTGATCGGCAAAGAGAGCGATGCTATATAAAATATGTGTATCAATTAAACGTACGTCCTGCCGGTTCAATGTTTGTTAGAGTTTTTCTTTGTTAATAATTGAAAAAAAAAACACATCCAATCGCCTTCAAGCTATGATTAACTACGAAGTTATGATCAAATTTCGTTTCAGTTTCGAGTGAACCCTTGCAGAATTATTACACGCTTGAAGAACGAGCAAACGAGACTCCTGCTAGCAAAGAATGTACTAAGTTTGTAATTGGACTTAACCGTAAAAGGTGTTAGCACCCGACTACAGATATATCCAGACGGTTATGATTTAATTCACAGCACAATAAAACTATTGTTTTTATTAACTAAAGTTTTTAGTCTATGTTTGGACTATGGTCGTATGTTTCAATCCAAACTCTCGATCTTTTGTAATGTTGCTTTTGCAAACCACTTCCAATAAGCCTTCTGCGACTTTGGTTGACCCATTTTTAACAACTAAACATTGCAGTGAGCTTAAGAGATCACATTCATCACTTAGTTGCGTACCCAATACTTCCACCCCAAATCGGTATCCATACTGCAGTAGTTTCCGTCATGCGTTGAGATTGTACTTTTCCCCCTCTATAGTCAATTTGTGCATCAACGTGCAGGAAACTCCCCGAAAAACATGCCTCCACACCACCGGAAAGTGCGTGTGTGCGTAAAAGGGTACAAAAAAAAAACGGAAACAATAACACACAACACAATCACAACACGGACGCAGCACACGGCCACCCAACATACATTGGAGCGCACGGAAGCGTTGCAGCTTAAGTGGGTACATTACCACCATTTTTGCCGTTTGTTCGCAAGATCCGCGCATTCAAGCGATGGTGGTAGTACTGAAGGGGAAGCAATGCAATATGCGAGTCTTTTCCTATACCCACGTGTATGTTCTTTTCGATCTATAACGTACGTACAAAACCGTAAAGCAGCTTGAAAATAAAACTTTGAAAAATTTGATTAACTAAAATTTATAGCATTCATTCGGGCCCCATAAAGCTGTTTCGGATTACAAAGAATCGTATGCCAACCGTGACGTACCGCTCCCCATCGCGGCCGCCCACGCGCCAACACCGACGATCCAGAACAGCGTTCCAGCAGTTCCGACACCACCGGCACACCAGGTGGATAGCACAATAAAAAACACCGATGCTCCGATGCCCGATGGAACAAAGCATTAAAATTCCAGTACCGCGCATCACCTCCGCCATGGCGGCCTCATTTTTCGGGGAAGATGACTCAGCCCGGTGTGGGCAGCCCCGTGAAACAATCGGCAGATACGCGGCGTTGAGGCCCTAAAACTATATGGGCCTAAACTCCACACGTGTGTGCAGTTCCTGCAGGCAGTCAGGCCTTGGGTGTTCGGGTAGGCTGCACATCAGGCAACTCATCCCATGCGCGACGCATTGCCACGCGAAGTTACGCTGGTGGCACCTCGCAGAAGCGTCGATATTGATCACTAGATCTAGAGTTTTCAAACGCACGGTCCATAACGAGGCGAAGGCACTGATCGACGGACCAGAACTGCCTCACAACTCGCCAGATATGACCGATAATTTGATTATTTCTCTCAGTGGGGAAATACCGGGAATCGTATCATCAAGAAGCGATCCAATGGAGGACTATCTCTGGGATCTTCTAATTTGCGGCACACTGACACCGAAATGTACGAATCGCCCAAAAATAAGCCCACTACTGAGACCGACCGGGCACAGGAAAGTTACAAAAGAAAGCCACAACAGACACATCAACGGTGTCGTCCAAGAAACCACGTGCAGTGCACACGATGGCGACAGATGGCGAAAGGTGGCAAGACGGCGCACATTATGGCAGATTATGCCTTCCTGTCTTGCTTAATTTGCTTCCGCTGCGGGATCTCGTGCGATTCATTCTGCAACACGCGCACGTCGTCTTCACGCATGCAAAAGTAGCGCGCGCCTCTTTCTGAACGTCCAGAGACACCGCTGGGCCAGAAGACGGGGGGGAAGTCAGACGGAGCTGGAGCCTCATCAAATTTCCCGTACAAAATTATCCACCCAGCGCCACTTGCTTACATTCGCTCACATCGTATATGCTTGGCAGGGTGTTCATCCGATGCCGGCCTATAATCAGTTCGATGGAAGTTCGAGACAAACAAGGTCTCCGTTCTGTGTGGCGTGGCGAGTTATTTAACTTGCATCAGATGCGCGTGCATCCAAGCGTTGCGCTGTCGTAGTAGACTTCTTCCCCACTTGACGATGACGGGGTTTTTGTCGGGAACTATCTACATATCCCGGTATTCGCTTACCCTTCCCCTTGAGCAATTTCTTTATACTCACTTTTCGGTAACTGCCCGTTTCACTGTGCACGTCTCCAAATGATTGACACTAATAACTGTGTTATTGTTTTTTTTTTTTTGCAGCCCAAGACAGGCCCTTTCGCGCCCCAAAAACAATAATGTCCAGCGGTGAAATGACGTGAAAATAAGGATTAATGTAGCAAAACTGGCGACCATGCACGGGGAAAAAATTTCGCTTGGGGATAGAAAGAACTTTCTACCACCATGTCGTCGCCCATCTTCCAAAGGGTGCCACGTAGCCAGATGCCAGATGTTGAGACAGAGTGCAGCACAGCACGACAGTACTCCATGGAGAAAGGCATTCTTTCTCCGGAGGGTTTGTTGGTTTTCACAGTTGCCACATCTTGCAACGGGACTTGATCGAATTTGGGATCCGCACTCAGGATGTCCGGAGTGCTCGGAACGACAGACTTCAACGTACGCCTGCAGCAGGTTCAACTTCATGAACGGATAATTATTTGCTATCTAATCAATAGGTACCCCATTTGCTGCATTCTTCACGCTCATCCAACTGAGCATCCGCCATTTCGATGATTGTTTTGCTACCAATACCAACCACTCGCCTATTTCGCTTATCGTTTCGAGCACTTAACCGCCCAGAACGCACTGCACATTCTTTCCGCGTCAATCGATGGAAACAAGGAAATGGGTGGACAATCGCTCGGCGGCACACGCTAATCGATCAGTAGTTGATGACTTTTCCGGTTCGTCGGGAGCCGCGACTTCCACAGCCCATATTCTTCTTTATGGGATTTCTATCTATTTGCCTTTCCTGCTTAATTCCACAATGTTTTCGTTCTAGCCCCGGTCCGGTGCCACAAGTGGTTAAGCCACCATGTGCCCCTTTCATGGTGCTAGCGGATGTTGGTGCCGCCATCGTGCAGGCACAAGTATTCCTGCGCGCGGTAAGGCATCCACACCTCAAAGCCCACGAGCACAGTGCGACGACGGTCGATGACAGCGGACTTCGCGTACGTGACCGCGTCGCTAGAACGGATGTTTCTGGTACGTTCACGCTTGACGGATCCTTCCCTGGGCTGGGGGTTTGAAGCGCATGATGGAATTTTGTGGAATTTTTTTTTAAATAAAAACACACACCATAGTAGCGAATGATTGGGAAGGAAAATGTCGAGTTTGCAGCCGCGTCACATACACGGTTATTTGTTGCAATTGAGTCGTAATGCAGTCTTAGTGTCGGTATTTAGTTCGATAAGGAGAAGCGATGCAGAAATTCACCACAATCGGCTCGTAAAACAATTTACAGCATTTTTTTTTTGCACTGCACTTCGTGAATTACACATACCTATAAAGATATCAATAAACGACTGTTGGCCTCTTCGACCAACAACAACAACACCTCCATCGCCCCACGGGACTTTGAATCCTGAGCGGTAACGGTAGTCGTAATGGTCGTAAACACCAACATCATCCGGTGCCTTACCGGGCTG
Organism: Anopheles farauti No. 4; assembly: GCA_000956215.1. NCBI lineage: Eukaryota > Metazoa > Arthropoda > Insecta > Diptera > Culicidae > Anopheles > Anopheles farauti No. 4. The sequence goes on from JXWZ01012390.1 coordinate 9,852, forward strand.
GAGTGTTTGATTCGGTTGAACCGAGAATTAAAATTCATTATCCACTTGATTTATAAAAGCCTGTGTGTTTGGGACCTAGTGGAATGAGACGGAGCGCAAACCCGTGCGGTTTGGTGGTGGTTTACGATGGACCGAGGGAGCCACGGTCCGCTGCACCGAACCCTACATATCATTAAAAACATGTTTCGTGCCATCGGTTTCTTAATCCATTGACCACGGGTTGCAGCGGTGGCGCGTACTTGAGTCTCTCAGTAGGAGCTCCGAAGTTGAGATTTTGGTTTTTGGACGATGTAAATGTCTAGTTGGTTGGATGAATTATGCAGCTGTAATCGGGCAACGGATATCCATCGCCGCGTTCCCACATGGGGAAAAGTAAACTCCATGCTGGGCATCACATTGCGATCACCGTCGAGTCGATATCTTCTACTCGCCCGGGGACCTGTCGAAACGACCGCACGGACGTACATCAACATTCCATTCTAGGCAACGGCGAAGGAAAGAACGAAAACGCAAACATCCAAACATTGAAGATACTTGAGCGCACTGGAGAGCTCCGGATTGGAGGCATCCGGGCACGAAAAGGAAAGTGAAGTCCGCAGAACCGTCACTAGGTGGTCCGTGCCATCGCGCTCGCGGCTCAACATGATTCACCTGCTCCGCTAGGGTCGTGCCGGCAAGACGACACAGTTAGACACAGGCCGAATAGTTTAAATGAGCTGGAACTGTTGAAAAGAAACATCCCATGTTGTGCCATTCCGGGCGTGCCACCTAACCTAACCTAAAAATGGTGCGCTGGTGAGCGTAAAATTCTAAGTCCCAGTACGGAAATTATACTTGCTAATTATAATGCTAAAAAGCCGAGGGTGAAGACGTGTGTTGTGCTGCTTGCGATCCATTGCAACATTGCGACGCACGACGGGGTAGCAGGAGAGAATTTTCCACCCCGACCCGGTTCGTTGCGGATCGGTGAGTTTTCAGACCATAAAAAGAGTGCCTAGTGCCACGGATGAGCTGGAATGGGCATAGATTTCGGGTCGGTAGTCGATGAAAACTCTGCGCGAGCGCGAACGCAGATGAGATATCTTTATAGTTTTGCACGTCTCGTACACTCCCAGAGTCCCAGAGTTATGGCCCACTGCATGAAAGGATTTCCAGAGGCTACGATGACTTCGACATTGACAAGCGCGCAGCACACCTTGTCGCACACTTAAACCCAAAATAGGTGTCTATTGTTTCATAATTTATCTGCCCTTCAGGGGAGTTGATCCTCATTGCCGAAACAAATAAACAACCAAAACAACGGCTAAACAATCGGAGGTAATCTATTATAGGGTCTATAAACTCAAGACCTACGGGTTTGATCATCAACACCACGCGCAATAGAAGGAACTACGAATTTGACAGCTAACGAACACCGCAGCGATCAGAAATGTTGGAAAACGTTTCACGAGCGTGCTCTTGCGCGAGGTTGCTGACGGCGAGATTACGATAATGCTGCAACGTGCCGTTAATTAGGCTTCATTCCACGCCGGACCAGCAAACCGTCGGGCCAACAACAACAAACGCGATAATGTGTCTGATGCGTATGCGTAATGTCTCAACATGAACGAGTGCGTAGTGTGAGACTGTGACACCTCCTAGTCCAAGGCGTACTAGCCCACTAATTGGACGCTATTTGAATGCGGTCAGTCAGACTCGCAGGTTTTCAATATTTTAGCTAAATCCATGTGCCTATAAAAGGCCAATGGAAGACACTGCAAACCGGTGTCCAAAGTAGATCACGATTGGACGCGCAGATGGAAGAGGATCATTTGTATTCGGCATGTTTTGACCGGTGACAGTAGAGCACTAATCATACGTCATCACGTTACGCAAGCGTTCCGCGATACCGATCACACATACTAAACAGCCCACCAAATCTCGCTGCTGAAGCTCATCAGCGATTGGTTTGATTTGACGCGCATAAAACTAACAAGCTCGATGTAAAAAGTGCACGTTTAGTGCCGCTATCAAATCAAACCCCAACGCGACGTTTATATAACTCCGATGGCTTCGTCATTCTAGTTGCTGGGGGCAAAAAAACAGCCGAATTTATGGCCCAAAAAAACATCAGCTGCCACCTTCAAATGGCATAGCGATAGCTCGGCCGCGCAACACGGCGAATAAAAGAATGCCGTCAGGAATGCATCCCACTTCTTGCAACTATTTTTTTAAAAGAACGTTGGGTAAACCGAACAGTTCGGAGGTTTAAAGACGCCTTCATTCCTGCAATTGGCGTCCATCAACAACGAGAGCCCCATTACTAGGTGTGAAAGACTAGGTCACTCGAATAGCGTGCCCCGCCGGTGTGGGAAACAAAACCCTCTCATTGCTAGCCATTACACAGCCACAGCGAAACTACCTCCACCTGGAAGAGCCGCTGTAAACGACTCGTAAGAAGAAGCCCAAGGTGTGAAGCCGAACCTCCCTTAGAGAGAAGGGTTCTCTACGTCGTGAAAATCGTAGAAATCGACAATCGACGGAAATGTTTTTGGTCGATGGACGCAAAGGTCATCAACGTGCGCGTGTGTAGCCTAGGGCGCGCATCTTCGCGCCGAGATGGAGATGGCAAAATCGAGCCCGCACACACGGTTCGTGAACCCTTGATGTGTCAATCGGTCATAGTCGTCCGGATTGGGGACTTTTCGGCAGATAAATTGATGGACGGATGGACAACAACGACTTCACCCCGCCGCTGTGACCCCGGACCCATTAATCTCAGCAGCATGGACACATGTTCCGACTTTTGAGGTTATGATAAATTGATTTCAACACCGGGGCTTGCTTTCTTTCCACCGGCGTAAAATTGGCAGTGTGTCCTTCTTCAATTTATTATGTGTGAAAATCAACAAATCGTGACGACCACCGGCGATCGTTTTTCCTTTCAAACGGTTAGACGAGCGCGTGACGGAGTTTTTATGCGTACAAACTTTAATCAAACCACGCGAGAAGATGAGGAAATCAGTACATGGCTCAAATTTTTGCCAAATTATCACAAAAAATCATCATTTTAAACAGATACGGCTATGCAATCGATTTCGTTGCGCGGACGTTTAGTAGACATTCTAAACATAAAAAAAAAATTCCCACCCGAGCAAGCAGCAATTTATGACGCTCGTAAAACTCGCCCAACCATCAACCACAGAGCACCATTATAGCCGCGGTTCCACTGACTAAAAGTGCAACGCATCGGGTAAAAAGTCATATGACAGATATATCACATCACTCAGGGTTTGTTTGATCCATTGCTTATGGCGGAAGTATTTGGCCGTCTGGCGCGTCGGTCCCAAAACCATGGAGAGGCCCTTTTGAGGAAGGAAAGATTTACACTCGACCTCTCGGGACCTTCGGAACCGAGAATAGCATTCACTACGGAGAAATGCATGCTCCAGAATGGATCCAACAATAAAAACCATTCAGTCCCAGCGTTCCAACAAATGACAGATCTCGCCGGATGAGCAGACCCAATCCTTGGAATGATGAAAAAGCAAACAAAACCCATACATGCTGTAAGTGAACGAAAGATCTACAACAAAACAACGAAGAAAAAAAACGCTCCACTCAATATTTGTACTCACCTAAATCACTGTCACATAGTACCATCTTGACGGTGCGGTGTTTTGGAACTCTTTTCTTCAACACCTCTACACTCCACGCGGGCAATTTGTTGGTCACGTAAAAAGCCGCCCTCAGACACAACTTCCGACTTTTCTTCAACGTTTTTCTTCGACGATGTGAAGGAAGAAACGCACTGTTGTCGGGGTGACTAATCGGTTACGGACGGCTGCGGTTAGCGCGAATTATGTCTCCAAACCAATTGCACTTGCATGTGGAGAAATTTCTCCGACAGCGCTCGCTGAACGTGGAACACTCACTCACTTATGCTTCTACTTGGCATGCACACACCACAATTCCACACGAAAAAAAAAAACGAGCTCGAAGCCAAACGGAACGCAAAAATGCTTGCAAATAAACGAAACAAAACAAAAAGGTAAACCACACAAACGCACACGTCGCTAGGGTCGCTTCTGCTATAGGAGGGAAGGGCTTGGGATGCTTGGAAGCTTCAGCTCACGTTACCTCCGGAAATGGCTGGATGAATCACTGCCGCACGAAGCCAGGAATGTTTGTGGGTGCTGCTACTGCCGTTTGCTGATCGTACACCGATCGTACACTGCAATTGCGCTTACTGGAAGGTTACTGGTTCTCCTCAGAAATCAGAACAGCAAGCAGTTTTCAATTGTTTCTTTCCACCAGCGGCCCATAAATGGCGTTCGTGTTGTTCTTGGTGAGCTGATCTAGGCAAAATTTGACACCCACCGATAGGGTGTTGCGGGTGATGCAACACCGTCAGCAGTGGAGACTGGTAAGATGCTTCTTACTGGACGAGTTTTAG
>JXWZ01012399.1:0-10320 GCA_000956215.1 Anopheles farauti No. 4
AAATTAATGTAAAAAACAGCTATAGGGTTATTTGTAATTGCCGAGTTCAAATACAAACATCAACGAGTGTTTCTCAGCTTATCAGCGCTGTAGAATAGTTGTTAGAATTGTTTCATAGTAGTCGAGAATACATGTGTATGCTATCAGTTGCCGGTCATGAATGATAGGGAAATTTACTAGGAACTCGTAAATAAAACATGGCAACATGCCGTTCTACGAATCGAAACCATCATCTTGTTCAAGCGAACCCAGATCTTCTAATCTGCAGCTTTGTGTTAACTGTTTCAGCTCTTGGATATGCTAAAGTTTTATGCCCGCTTCGAGATCAACGATGAAACCGGGGATCCACTGACCGACCACGACATGACGCAATTGCATTACGCGAAAATCAAATCCCTCCAGAAGGCAGCGTTCGCCAAGTTTCCCAATCTCCGCCTGTTCGCACTGTCCAACGTGGCCAACGTCGACACGCGTGAGTCGCTCGAGAAACACTTTGGTGCATTGGATTGCACCAGCCTACGGCAGATTGCATGCTACCTGAACCTGATCCCAGAAGAGTTGCAACCTCCGTTCGAGTGGCACCGGGTGGACGAGACGTTCCTGCGAGAATTGCTCATTTCCCGGCACGAGCGACGTGTGTCGCAGCTGGAATCGCTCAACGAGATGCCACTCTACCCGACCGAGGACATCATCTGGAACGAAAACGTTGTTCCGACAGAGTTTTACTCCGGCGAAGGATGTTTGGCGTTGCCGAAGTTGAACCTGCAGTTTCTAACCCTGCATGACTATTTGCTGAGGAACTTTAATCTGTTTAGGCTGGAGTCGACCTGTAAGTATATATTATTCATATTAGCATTCTTTATACTTCATTCATAAGAAAGCCTTACTTTACTTTTTGCTCTAATATCACTTCCTAGTTTTACAATCTATTTGTAAAATATTTTAACATGTTAGCACTTTGGGTCAAATGTGGACCATGTTTTCATTCGATTCTTTATTTTACATAAAAAAATAAAAATCATAACTAAACATGTGCTCACTGAATCTGTAAAGTGGCATAATTGCAACTTTGACTTCATTTCATAGTTCGAGACTATTATTTTATTCAATTTTAATTAATTTAATTTAATCATTTCAATATCGGTTGTACCAAGATTGATGATAATTTTCAACTGCACATAGTTTTAGGATATTTTCCTCAATACCCTAATTTCTCCATTCATTATTCTCTGTAGACGAAATTCGCCAGGACATAGAGGACGCCGTGAGTCGAATGCTGCCCTGGAATTCGGAAGACGGTGACGTAGTGTTTGGAGGGTGGGCACGAATGGCACTACCGATCCAGTCATTTGCCGTGGTAGAAGTGTCCAAGCCTCACATTGGCGAGAAGAAACCGTCGCGTGTGCGGGCCGACGTAAGCGTCACGCTAAACGTACGCAAGGAGGTGCAGGAAGAGTGGGAAAACTTGCGTAAGCATGACGTTTGCTTCCTGGTGACAGTTCGACCAACGCAACCGATCGGTACCAAGTACGACTACAGAGAGCACTTTGTACCGCAAGTTGGTTTGGTGCATGTGCGTGGTTGCGAGATTGAGGGTATGCTCGATGCAAACGGGCGCGTCATCGAGGACGGTATCGAACAGCGGCCGCAGCTGACCGGAGAGCAGCGTACGTTCCGCGTTTGGCTCGACTCGAACCAGTACCGGTTGGATATGGATGCGACCTTACAAACAGCGGGTGGAGAAGTTGATGACGGCAAAGAGGACGTATACGAAGGATTCAACATTATTATGCGCCGTAAGCCGAAGGAAAATAATTTCAAAGCCGTGCTGGAAACGATCCGTCATCTGATGAACACGGAGTGTGTTGTACCGCCGTGGTTGCACGATATCCTGCTGGGATACGGTGATCCCGGAGCCGCCCATTACAGCCGCATGGCCGATCAGGCTCGGGTGCTTGATTTTAACGACACATTCTTGGATTACGAGCACGTAGCAGGAAGCTTCCCCGGGTATGAGATGGTAGTAGCGGAGCCTACCAAGCCACCGTTCCGGTTAACGTTTGAGGATGTGCCGCAGGTCGATGTAGACGAAGCGAAAGAACAGGATGCTGGGGAGTTGCCCAAGCGTATCCGCATCGAACCGTATCGTATTCCGAGCCGTGGTCCATACAAATACAACGAGCCGAAGAAAAACGCCATTCGTTTCACACCGACACAGATCGAAGCGATCCGGGCGGGAATGCAACCGGGTTTGACGTTGGTGGTCGGACCACCCGGTACCGGTAAAACGGATGTGGCCGTGCAGATCATCTCCAATCTGTACCACAATCATCCGCAGCAACGCACACTGATCGTAACTCACTCGAACCAGGCGCTGAATCAACTGTTCGAAAAGATTATGGCGCTGGACATCGATGAGCGCCATCTGCTGCGTCTCGGTCACGGTGAGGAGTCACTCGAGACGGAAAAGGACTACAGTCGGTATGGGCGGGTAAATTATGTGCTCTCAAAGCGCATCGATCTGTTGGGACAGGTGCAGCGTTTGCAGGAGTCCCTTGGTGTCAGTGGAGACGTGGCGTACACGTGCGAAACGGCCGGCCATTTTTATTTGTACCACGTGGTTGCACGTTGGGAAAAATTCTTGAGCGAATTCGAGCGTGAAGATGGTGGTGCTGAAGAGCACGTAGGTGCTCCATCACGGGAGCAGTTTGAGGAGCATTTCCCGTTTGTGCGTTTTTTCAAGGATGCACCACAACCACTGTTCGGTGGGGCCACGTACGATGAGAATATGGACATTGCGCGCAGTTGCTTCCGTTACATCTCGCACATGTTCGCCGAGTTGGAGGAGTTCCGAGCGTTTGAGCTGCTGCGCAGCGGTTTGGACCGTTCAAAGTATCTACTTGTGAAGGAGGCAAAAATTATTGCCATGACGTGTACGCATGCTGCACTGAAGCGTAAGGAGCTGGTCACGATGGGCTTCAAGTATGACAACATCCTGATGGAGGAAGCGGCTCAGATACTCGAGATCGAAACATTCATTCCACTGCTACTGCAGAATCCCATGGATGGGTACAATCGGTTAAAGCGCTGGATTATGATCGGAGATCATCACCAGCTGCCTCCGGTTATTAAGAATATGGCGTTCCAGAAGTACTCGAACATGGAGCAATCGCTGTTCACGCGTCTGGTGCGTCTAGGCGTTCCGACAATCGATCTGGATGGGCAGGGTCGTGCGCGTTCGAGTATCTGCGAGCTGTACAAGTGGCGCTACAGTCGCCTGGGAGATTTGGACCATGTTCACCGGTGGCCAGAGTATTGCCGTGGCAATGCCGGCTTCGCATACGAGTATCAATTGATTAACGTGGAGGACTTTAACGGGGTAGGTGAATCGGAACCGAATCCGTACTTCTATCAGAATCTAGCGGAAGCGGAGTACGTAGTGGCCGTTTTTATGTACATGCGGCTATTGGGCTACCCAGCGGAGAAAATTTCCATCCTCACCACCTACAACGGTCAGAAGCATCTCATCCGAGACGTGATTGAGTCACGCTGCGCCAGCAATCCAATGTTTGGGAAACCGCACAAGGTGACGACGGTCGATAAGTACCAGGGTCAACAGAACGACTATATCCTGCTGTCACTTGTCCGTACGAAGACCATCGGTCACATTCGGGACGTTCGGCGTCTCGTTGTGGCGATGAGTCGTGCCCGTCTCGGACTGTACATCTTCGGGCGGGTGGCACTGTTTAAGAACTGTGTCGAATTGCAGCCCGCCTTTCGGTTGCTCATGAACCGTCCGCTCGAGTTGCAGCTACTTCCCGACGAAAAGTATCCCGGTGAGCGTCGTACCACGGTCGAACCGTCGGCGGCAGTCGAGTCCTCTCAAAAGTCGATAAAAGATATGACGGAGATGGCACAATTTGTGTATCAACAGTACATGCAGCAGGTGAACGTAATTCGTGAGGAAATGGTAAGTGCTTCGAAACCGAAACGAGTTCCGATGGATACCAACTGTTTATGATTTTCGTTGTTTAGGAAAAAATGAAAACACTGTTCGAGAAGCAGCGCCAGGAGCAGCAGCAAGAGAAAATGGAGGAACAAATCAAGCAGGCCGATGCTGAAGCGGAGGAAGCGGAAAGGCAACGGCAAGTGGAGGCAGCGGCCAAGAAGAATTTTACTCCCACTCCGATTCGCAACGAACTCGGAGAGTACGTTGAAGCGATGGAGACAACGGAACGTTCACGACGTGGTAAGAAACGAACAGCAGCGGAAGACGCAGATGCGGTGCCGATTGAGGAAACAGTTGCGGAGGCTTCCGGTGAGGCCCAAACAGAAAAAGCCGATCCGGAAAAGGCGGCGCAAGTAGGCGAAGGTGAAGAGAATATAGAAACGGATAAGGAAGATACGGAAAAGAAGGATGGAGACGATTGAAAAACACGATCAATACGATAGAAAAATGGCATGTTTCGTATTTAGGTATGTCATTGATCCTACTTTTCAATAGTTATAAGTATGTACTGCACGCAACTGTTTTGTGGCGTATTTTTCAATAAATCTAGTTATTTTCATACAGCAAAACATTATGTTCAAGTAAGTTTCCATCGCTTGAAGCAGTTTATTTTACATATAATTTACTTACAAATCAAACAAATACATCTTTATCGTAACATTTGATGCATGACCCTTATGAGAAGCCTTGCAAAAGACTATTTGCGAAAGTTTTCACTGAATGTTTTATGTAGTTTTTTCACCTTCCTGGGTCCTAAACCAGAACACATGCTCAATTTCTCTTCGGTAGTGTTGATCAACTTCCCGAGGGTACCGTAGTTTTGCAGCAAAATCATGGCATCCGTCTGATTGACGGGCTTGATGCTGGTAAGGGCGCGAACTAGCTTTTCATGTGGATACTTTTCCGCCCGTTCCATGATCCAATCCGGAGGACGATTTTCGAACAGCTTGTACTTCTCCACAATCCGGCCGGCTTCGTCCGCATTCCAGGCAAGCATCAGTGTGAGATCAGCTAGCAAGCAGATGCGTGTAAGGTGCTTCAGCGCATTCTGCGGTTCGGAAATGTCGATCTGTACTAACAGTACACGCAACTCGTACATCTTGCCCAGCTGCTTTAGTCGTGCATGGATGTAGTCCGGGTTGAGGTTGTGGTAGCGTAAGGACAGGAACAAAATGCAAGCGCTCGCCCCAACAACGTAGTCCGGCACGATATCATCATACTCCCAAGGAATATTTTGTATAGCTTTTAGGAGTGGATTACCCCTCTGCTTCGGATTGACCAAGATACAGTGGCTTTTGTTTACCTTTGCCACAACCACGGGCGTTTCTGAGGAGCTGCTGGTGGACGGTTGCTCTGGCGCAGCTCCAGTTTCTTTTGTTACTTTCACAGCCGTTTGTTTCGCAGCTGGTGGAATTTCCAAAGCCGCTAGAAGCTCATCATCTTCGTCCATAATTTAGCTTCACCGGTATAGCGACACAACACGTTTAAATATTTGCCTATTTTTTGTACCGGCCGGCAAATTGCTGTTTTACTTTTCTAAATCAGGTTTGTTATTGTTTTCGAGCGAGTGACGGTTGGTTTCATCGACATTTTTTAAATCGATCTTTGCTTCATCGAAATCGATGTAATTGAGTTACAGTGGTGGTTATGTACAAAAGTATGATAATTTGTTATGATTTTTCTAATGATTGAATGTTTTCCTTCTACATTGGCACAATGTTTATAATTTTGGTCTGAGGTTATTGGCTTTTATTAAAATGAGCATACTCGTAACTGAACAGTTCAACTTGCAGGAAACACACATTTTGTTTTTAAAACGGTGTACAAGCGATTGTCTCTTACAACAAAATGTATATTTAAATATTGTATATTTGTACCTTTACATTTCTTATGCCCAACGAATTTTTTAATACATGAGTAGTTTAAAATATAGTAACTCGTTGCAGAATATTTCTGGGCGTACACCACATTTTCAGAATACTTATCATTTCAGCTAAAATGATTACATATAAAAGTAATAAAAGATACATATTACAATTAACGCCAGCTTTAGGGGATGTCCTTAATGCTCAAATTCGTTTTGAGATTTTCCAAATGCCACTGGAAGATATATATTATGTCCAAAAATGAATACTAGCAACTCCTACCGAACTTCCTAAAACTTCTAAAAGATTCGAATCAGCTGTTTTACCAAACCAAACTTGGTGAGGTTTAGTTAATGTAAAGAATGCATTGGATACCACTTGTTGAAATTTTTGCTTTTACTAAATCCTAGCAACCAACCGTGCCATATCCTACACTGGTGCGCTATCGTTGCCATGGATAGTACATTCGACTGTTTGCTTTCGACAAAATTCATCAATGTGCTGGAATTGGTGGAACTTTTTCTGTATCTTCATTTCAATTAGCCTTGGTACTAGCTGTTGAGAGTGTCTAGTGGTGGAAAAGAGTCGAGATATAAGCACATCAGAATGGCCGATCGAAATTTGGAACTACAGACAACGTTGGTGCGTTACAATAATCCAGTGCTGGTGGTGAAACATGTCGAAAAAAGGGAATCGGCCGGAGATATTGTACCATCGAAGGAACAACCGGGTCGCCCGGGATCGGGTGGCGCCGTTGTGGTGGATAGTCCACGCGAAACGGAAGAAATCTTGAACTGTATCCTACCACCCAAAACCTGGGAAGAAGATGGACAGCTGTGGACGCAGACCGTTTCCAGTACACCCGCCACCCGACAGGATGTGATCAATCTGCAGGAAATGTTGGATACACGCCTACAGCAAACGCAAGCCCGCGAAACAGGCATCTGTCCCGTACGAAGGGAGCTTTACACCCAGTGTTTCGATGAGCTCATCCGTCAGGTCACGATAAACTGCACCGAACGGGGCTTGCTGCTGTTGCGCGTGCGAGACGAGATTGCAATGTCACTAGAAGCCTACGAAACGCTGTACTGCAGCTCGGTGTCCTTCGGCATCCGGAAGGCGCTGCAAGCTCAAGAGGGTAAGGAGAAGCTGCAAGAGCAGATACAGCTCGTTGAGCACGAAAAGGAAGCACTGCTAAACTCCATCAGCGATATGAAGATTAAAGCGGACCAGGCCGAACGGCGAAATGCGGAACTGCGTGCGTCCGAGGAAAAGAAACACTCGGAGGAAATAGCGTTCCTGAAGAAAACGAATGCACAGCTTAAGGTAGGTGCTTTCTGACGAGGCAGTTCCACCAGCCGGTGTGGTTCTGTTTTATGATAACGGGAATATTTATTGACATTTCTCTGTCCCGGTTGTAACAACACAACACGATCTCTTTATAGGCCCAGCTGGAAGGAATTATTGCACCGAAGAAGTGAACCCAAAGAAGCGCTTACGCATATCTTCACGTGCGGCACGTGCCGGATTTCATCAGCTTAAGACGGATAGACCAACTACTATGTTTCTTTTTCTATTCTCTCTGAGCTCACATACACAAACACATGTTATATACTGTAGCTAAATTTCTGCGCCTATATCTAATACAACACACTTTAAAAAAATCCATTGACCCGACATTCGATGGTTTTCGAGGTATGAGGACTGCACTACTCGCACTGATCGATCCTGTACACGGTACGCTTTGAGCGAACTGGATTTTCCCTTTGTGCCTGCGCGCTGGGAGCTTCACTTCGTTAGCACTTTTCGTTGATCTCTGGCACCACCTTGAACAGGTCGGCAACGAGACCGTAATCGGCCACCTGGAAGATCGGAGCCTCCGGATCCTTGTTAATGGCGACGATTGTTTTCGAGTCCTTCATACCGGCAAGATGCTGAATAGCGCCGGAGATACCGATGGCCACGTACAACTCCGGTGCGACGATCTTGCCTGTCTGACCGATCTGAAGATCGTTCGGTACGTATCCCGCATCAACGGCAGCACGGGATGCACCGACCGCTGCGCCCCACTTATCCGCCAGATCGTACAGCATCTTAAAGTTGTCGCCCGATTTCATGCCACGTCCACCGGAGATGATGATCTTCGCCGCCGTCAGCGAGGGCCGGTCGGATTTGGTTAGCTCCTGGCTGACGAATTCGGTCGTTTTGCTGGTAAAATCGCCTTCCGGAGCTTTCTCGACGGCTGCCGCACTACCGGCCACCCCCGTTGGCTCGAAGTTTGTGCCACGCACCGTGAGCACCTTTACCGGGTCCTTGGATTTCACCGTCTGGATGGCGTTACCAGCGTAGATCGTACGCACGAACGTGTCGGCAGACTGAACACCGATAATGTCGGACACGGGTGAAACGTCCAGCTTGGCGGCGATACGTGGTAGTACGGCTTTGCCGAAAGCCGTCGCGCCGGCCACGATGTGCGTGAATTTGAATTGGTTCTGGGTGGCCAGCACGAGTGGGGTAAGCGATTCGGCCAACAGTCCCTTGTAGGCATCTCCTTCGGCGACCAGAACCTTTGTGACACCATCCAGCTTGGCGGCTGCCTCCGACACGGGACCGACTTTGGTGCCAGCGACCAGAACGGTCACATCTCCGCCAAGCTTTTTCGCTGCTGTCACCGCGTTGGCCGTGATCGGGTTCAACGTCTCATTATTGTGTTCGGCCACGACGAGCGTGCTCTGGAATCGACGATAGCCCTATACAGAAAGAAACACATCCAAAAGGAAACGATTGAAACGGGTTGGTGGAATTATGTAATTAATTTCGGCCCAGGAGAAAGGTGGAAACTTCCAGCAGGTCCCTCCTCTTCCGGGATAGATTCACAGCCGTTCGTTATCTCTCGTTATCATCAAGCGGCGCAACTACATGTTGATCGCACAATGTTATGCAAAATCCACCTTCGACCCCACCGCAATATTCTTACCTGAACCGTCGGGCGTACGAAGGACGAAGAGCAGCGGGCGAACATTGTGTGAAACTATTCAGAACCAATAGCGCGCGTGAACAGCGAACGAACAGATAATTGTTTGCGCTAGAACGATTTCCCGATGGCGAATTAATTAATTTGATGAAACTGTAAATTGTTGTCAATTGACGTCGCTCAATTGCCTGTCATAACCCGGACGTCAAAAAGTGGCATGCATTTTGACATGGTAGAATCGATGTTCGAATCTAAGCCATTTTTGACCATGAATCACACGCACACATGCATGTATCGTATATGTATACAATTCGTGCATAAGTGTGCGGAACTGAAACTTGTTAGCAGTGCAGCCATTTAAAACGTTTGTGAATTAATCGTTTTGGTGTAGTTTTTCTTTAAAAAACAAAACCAACCATATTCAATTACTTTTCCTGCCCAAGTACTAGTGCAGCAGCCGAAGCTACCCAGACTAATTTCAATCTTTTTGTCAATGTTAACGTTTTGAGTCGGATTTACGTTGCTTCTATTGTTGGATTTTGTGTAAACAATAAACAAGTTGTAAATTTAAACTTGAAAGAGCATAATTTAAATCTAACATAAACATGTGGTGCGATAATTACATGTACTTTTATTTATAGTTCTATATTTTGCACCAGTCCCGTTCGCTCCATTTTTCACTGCTCCATTTACAACATTTTCAAATACTGCTTTATTTGAGCTGTGTGTTGTGCTTTCCAATCAAAATGCTTTTATTGCAGTCATCATTGAAGTAAGCCGTGTCTGAAACATTGAAATAGGGTTTAAAATAGTGATGCTAAATAGTGATCTCTTAAAAATATTTCACACATAGATTTACCTTAAAAACAAATTCGAGCTGGATAGTCGCCAAACGGGCGCACTTCTGTCTTCTGTGTTTTCCGGTTATTATCGTATCGTCGTATACCTGCATTACAAATTTCCAGCATTGTGTTTGGTATGCTATCCATCAATAAGATGTAATCAGGAAAAAAGATTTAGTTGGGTTATATTAATTTCACAAATAAAACACGGATTAAAAAACTCTTGCATGTTCTTATTTTGTATTACAGTCTGAATTATTGGGTACACAATTAATCGTCAGCCACTCGTACGATATTTTTTCCCACCTCGATTGGAGTGTGGAATTTCCGTGATTCCAACGGAAGTCGTTTTTTTTTTGTCGAACAACATGCAGCGAATTATTGCGCGTGGCGTGAGGTACTTTACGTTCCAAACGCACTTTTTTAGCATTCACAAAGTGCCTGGGTTTTGTCTGCTGTATCATAATCGCCGCCTTCACAAAATGGTACTGCTTTTGCGTCCACGGTTCATGTTCGTCGACTTTTGAAATATATTTTGTCATTTGTTGGTAGCGTCGTCATTTTAGTGAGACAACTCAGCGTTTGTTGCTATTTCGGGAGGGTTTGTTTTCACTAAAAAGAACATTGAAT
>JXWZ01012406.1:0-13919 GCA_000956215.1 Anopheles farauti No. 4
CTACATACATGAACACTCTCACATCATGAATGTGCGAGAGAGTTCTCGAATATTCATTATATTAGTTCATCGTTTCGTCATTCCACAGGGTGGTTTAGAAAGTTGAGCCGATTTTAAGGGTTGTATAAATAGTTAGATAAATCTGGAATAAATCGAACATATTTTGTGTTTTGATTTAAGTGTACTTTATTTGTTGTTTGTTTTTGTAAATAAATTGGCCTTAAAAATAATGGGACATATTACTATAGAAAATATTTAACGTAGAGATTTAATGTAATACAGTATGTATTAGTGGAGTTTTCTACTATTATCTACAAAAATTAAAATATAGGAATACGTTTACTAGTTATAGAAGTAATATTATTTGGGGTTTAGTTGCAAAACCAAGCAATGAGCCTTCGCTGAAAAAAATGAATAAATCCTCATAAAGTTAGCATAAGTTATGTTGTCAAAATGGCTAAAAATAAAAAAACACGATAAAAACACGTTTTTATTGCACGATAGGCATAGAATCGGTATATATTCTAGCATACAAAATATTTCTTTTTTTACGAAAATAGTGATCCATGAAGAAATGTTAGGTTTAGTTTTCTTGAGTAAATTTTATTTTTGCCTCATTTGCCACAACACAAGCCTCGCATCTACCGGTATAATAAATGAAATCTATCTGCCCCGAACGCTTACTGCCACCACAAATGAATCAATCATAGTTCGTATTCTTTAATCTTTTTATTTTTTTATTTCATACCAAGCTCTTCGATTCTCGGGGCTTTATTCCGAATCGCTAGAGCTCCGTTCCCTGGGACGCGCCTTTATGGTTGTTTGTTTCGTTTTGTTTTTATTCGTTCTTGGTGTTCCATTTCCCTAGGTAAGCTTTTATTTCCTGTTCCTGTGTTACACAATCGTGCGATTCATGTTAAGAAATAATGAAGTAAAAACAAATAAAAAAATAAAAATTTACTACAGTAACCACAATCCGCCTATTGCATGGTAAATGTACGGAGTTTCACCTAGTTTTACGGAGTTTTCGTCTGGTTTTGTTCAATATGTTTGCGTTAATCGCAATTTTTTCCGCATAGAACAAATCGGTATTTGTGATCGTTGGTTTTATAATTCATTTATCTGCTATTTGTTTTATAAATCTGTTATCATGTCTTCTAAGTAAACTATTTTGCTACAGAGTGTTTGGGTAAGTGGGTCACATTTCATTATTCATTTTTTCATTACGTTATACAGATTGTGGACTCATGTTTGTTTTGTTTCATTAAAGTTCTATTAGTTTTGATTATAAGGTTTTCGACAACTGTAGTTTTTTTTTTGAGTGTTTGTCATAAAAGTTTAGTTTATAATATCATTGTTAATCTCATCTTAGTGATCGAGGATTCCGTTTAAGATTTCTTTGTTATGTTGTGGCTTTTTTACGATACCTTGTTCATTTCCAGGTGCGGGTTTTATTTTCCAAGGCTTTAGCCAACCAAATGCGATCAGATTTAAAATCCCTTTTACATAATAAATTAACTTTACTGCGTTCCGATTCTCTCATCCTATCATATTCATTTTAGAACTTTTCTGTGATGCTATTAGCTCACTGGTGCCGAAGGTGGACTTAAAAGCGAAAAGAAAAATCGGGACATTAGCAGGAAACTGCTACGGTAATTATATTTCCGAGTTTGTTTTTCGTAAAGTGTTATTTTTGGTTTCCATTCGTTCTTCTCTTTCTGAAGAATATTATTCAACATCCTTCTTATATGAATCCAACAGTTTAAACGCGCAACAGTTTACGTAGTGGTAAAAATATAATTGTAAGGTATGCATGCTTGGTATCGGAGGAGTAGTTGAAAGAGACCCAACTGTCATATCGCGGTCACCAACACACATTCCTTTCTTTTGCTTAATCCTGTCTAACAATTCCAACATTTCCAAAACATCATCTTTCTATAACGAGGTGATAGTGCTGCTGACAATGCTGACTTTCTTTACTCCATTCTTTCTATAAAGTGCTCGAACCCTAAACCTTCCCTTCGCACAGCAAACATTTGCAGAAACCCATCGTTTAACATTGCGCTGCATAGCATAGTAACTTCACACAATTACTATTTTTAATACTATTCAAGCAACCATTGACCGTTTAGTCGTGTTGGTTGAGTACTTTACGATTGTTCCCACTCCGAAAGTATGCAACCAGCTTGACCAGACGGTTCTCTCATTCCTAATTAGCTCATTTTTTTCCACAGGATGTGTCGACGACCTTCCTATGTGTGACTTTTGTGCGTTCGGTTTCTGGTTTAATTTTCATTCCTGCCTTCGTTGCGTTTGACGTTATGACACATTTTCTATCATCTTTGGTCTCGCTATTCCTTTGGTAATCGTATAGTTCTGGTTAAAACCAATACATTCGGGTACTGAAATTTTTTTCTATTAACCTTTTCCTTTTCCTATGTCTTTATGGTTGTTTCGTCAATTGTTTCACCGTTTCTTTATTCCCTTTTTTCCTTAACTCAATCGTATCCCAGTTGTGTCCTTCTAATGGATCATTGTTCTTATACTTTCAATAAGAAATTGGTGTTTATCTTCGCTTTCACAAGCAAACACTATCGTTTCTAAATAGGGAAATTATATTAAAGAAAGGATTTACATCACTGTATTAGTTTTCCTTCTTTTTATCCTTACCATGTCATTCTTTCACGCCAAGTATCATAAACATTACTTGAACAGTCATTTGCTTCCCTACAGATTCCATACGCGGTTTCTACCTTCATTCACCTCTGACCTTCGTATAATTGACTATTTCACTCTACTTGACGACAATACAGGCAAACGCAAGCGAACTGATACAGCTAGAAGTACATAAAAATGGTAAAGTTTACAGCCATCTATAAAACAGTTTAGCAAATCCGTTACAATAATTCCTGGCTCTCGGTGTGGCGTTCAGAAACAATCCATGTTCCCCCACACAGATACGCACAACTCAAGAACAACCTTCCGATGGTAGCTATGATTAGTTTAACGTTTAGTAAATGTAACCCGAAAAAACATTTACAATTTTGGCGATCAAGAGCTTCGTAAATCGAATTTTGGATTCCAGTTGCTTCCCATTTCTTCTTTTAATTTTACCGTTCGCACTGATTAAGCCCGTTTCGGTGCGTCCCTGTACTCGTACTCTGATATTAAACTAGCCTAGTGTTTCTATTTGTAATTTCAACACGGTAATCCTTTCACATACCACTTTTACACGCATACTTATATAAACACTCAAAAGAAGTAGATGTTCTTGTTAGCCATCGTGAAGAGATTTTCTGCTTTCCTTGTTTGTACAAGTGGCTACCCTTAGCGATTAAACTTATTTACGTTCTACGAAGAGAGTTCCAATTTCGGTACCGGGTATACTACGCTAACTACCGTACGGGTAAGAAACAGCTAAAGAAAGCAATATTTTGGGGATTATTAGTTTTTTTTTTCGAAACTAAATCAGTCTCAATCTTTTCGCATACAAGAGCGCGTGTTCCTTAAGTTGTGTAAAGAGAGAAAGTGAGAGAGGGCGAGTTAGAAAAAAAATACAGAGAAAAAGAGAAAGGATAGATACAGTGAATGCGACACATTCGTTCACATGGCCGCGTTTTCGGCACTGGAAACACGGTTTTACGTTTGATTTTGTTTTCCATTTGATTAGTTTCAGTTATGATTGGATACTGCTTATTTATACAAAACATTACATGCGTTCAAAGTGTTGTTCTTGAGTACTGCGCATACCATAACCTAACTGGTTCGTTTTCTTAATAAAACCAATTGCACTAGTTTGAAATATATTCTAAGTAAATAAAAATGTTTCGAAAGACATAAATAAAATGCGTTGTAAAGAGTAGCCTTATTGGTTTACAGTCTACCAGTACAAAAGGGAAAAGTAGCTCTCTTTAAATAAATTAAAACTCTTCCACCGTTCGGAAACGAGTCGCGGCAGTGTAGAATGACCTTTGTTTTTGTTTGTTTAACGTTTCTATACGTTATCTCGATTGTATACTTTGTGTCACAAAATTAGCCACTTAATTGTTGCTCAAACATTTTGATGTATATCTCCAATTAGGTTTGGATTCCGCCTTCCATTCATCTTTGGAGCTGTCTTTTAAATTTTGCACATTTTTTTGCTTCGCTTTAAGAGCGCTCTATAAGTTCCTTGATTATTTGCTGCTGTTTTACTGTTTCATCTGGTTTAGCTTACATTAGCGTCCGCCAATAGCTCAGCATACGCGAGTGTGGATAGGTAAAAAACTTTTCATTACATTTTATTTTGTTTTGATCGTTTTTAAAACTACGATTATTCGTTAAAATTTGCCATTATGTTCTCGCAAAAGTTCTTATTACTGCGTACTTCGTCATACATCCTACAACTCGGCTTACGTTATAATAAAACCATCGACACAACATGTAAGAAAAAATGCTTTATCTTCCCTTTGCCTCTGACTTCTCCTTTGCGAAATTACTTTCAATCTTGCTTTGTCTTGAATCTTGAGTACTTCAGCCCCTTCGAGGACGCCGAAGTTCGCTTCCATTGTGCGGCTAGCTAAAATACTTCAAACCAGCAACCAGCAAAAACTTCTCGATGAACAGCTCTGAGTCGAGCACGGCAATGTGTGCCGCCCGTCCGATCAGGGCATTCGCTGTATGGGGTAGGGCGTGATGCACATCAAACCGAGCCAGTGTAAGATCCTGTCTGGCCAGCATGGGAGCGATAATATTGTGTACCATTTCGCTGGAAAAGTTGAAAGAAGCAAACGTTAGAATCAATGCGCTATGATAGCCTGACAGGAAGAATGATCTCACCGATAAACAATGCCAAGATTCGATTGATCTCTTACGGCCGACTTGCACAGTTCAAGCCGAGCGGAGTGTGGCGGAACGTAGCGATCCTGGGACGATCCACAGAGCAGTACGTTTTTGAAGTGATGCAGCGTGCTCCGCTGACTTAAGCGATAGAGGAAACTCTGCCGCGGATCGGCAGCATCTCGTAGACACAGTTGCAGCAGGGAACCAGATTTCTTCCACTTCTGCATGAACCACATACCTGAAGAATGTGAAAGTGAGATTAAGATGCTGAGCAGGTCCCATAGAGCTCAACTCGCTTACCCATATTGACAAGACCGCTCGAATTGTACAGCGTGCCCAGATGGGGCCCGGACAACGACAGGAACGTATGTAGCCGGGACAGCAGGGGTCGCATTTGCGGTCTCGCCAATGCCGACCGCACAATGATCGTGCCGAGTGAGTGCGCTACGAACGAGATCCGGCTCGGGTTGAGTTGATATGTTTCGATGTGGTACAGTACCTCCGCTACCAACCGGTCCGTCATTGTGTCAAAGTCGGAGAACGTGTCACCCTGGTTGCGTTCCGACATGAGAAACTCCAGGTGCGCTCCTGGCAGTCCGAGCTCGAGATACGTACGAACCAACCGCAGATCGGCCGAATTTCCGTCCAATCCGTGCACACAGATGACCAGATGCAAACCGGCCGGCGAGAATGGCCGAAACTCATCCGCGATGTGAAAGTACGGCATCTCGGACGCCATCTTCTGGAAGTCGGAATAGATCGAACCGGAGTAGTTGATCTGCTTGCGGAACTCTTCGCGACACTTTTCAAACTCCAGCAGCTGCATCGGTGGATCGACGCGCTTACGGTCGGGACTTTCGTCCAGTTCTTCCGCGTTGGACTCATTTGGAATCTTACGGCGCATCGAACTGGCCGATCCAACCGACGGTTCCCCTGTGCTTGCCGGGGGTTGCGATTGCGATTCCCGCACGGAAGTTTTTCGCTCAACAGAGACGGCGACTCCCGCGGCTGGTCCGTACTGCTGCTGGTGTTTTCCATTGTGAACACTTGTAGCTAGAGTCGGTGCTGTAGGTGGAGTTACCGGGCCGATAGGAGGTTGATGTTGCTGCAACTGAGCTGCCATGGCTACGGTGCACACGCTGTTGTTGGTTATGGCATTCGCGTTGTTCAATGTCTCCGCACATTTTGCAATGGCGGCGAGTTCGTTCGAGCTTTGGGATTTCATAACGGGTCGCGGTGTTTTGACCACCTCGTAGATGTGATACAGAGGATTATCGATCGCTTGAACTTCACGATTTGGCTTCGAGGTAGGTTGTACCGAACCTGTCCCCATGTACGACGCACTGGTAATGGGTTTGCTGTAGTGGTGCTGCTGCTGCTGCTGCTGCTGCTGGAGAGAGAGAGCCTGTGGAGTTGCATAGTGTTGTTGTTGTTGCTGCTGTTGAGGCTGTTGGGACTGAGGTGCCGTAATGATCTGCGGTTGGAATATCACCGAAAGCGGCGTCATTGGAACGGGTGGATGGCTCTTCGGCAGTGTGGCGTAGTACTGCACCTGTTGGCGCTGTGTTTGTTGCTGTACCGGAGGAAGTTGCTGCTGCTGTTGACCTTCTTTCGGTATCTTTTGACGCTGTTCCTGTGGAGCGGGAGGTGGGATGCTTACGGCAGCATCTACTGATTCAGCTTTCTGACTTTTAGCTCCACTGTCTTTACCCCTGCTCTTTCCCATGTCAACGTCCACGAACGATGGGGGATCACGGAACTCGTCGGGTGGAGGTGGTACATCACGAAACTGTTGTGGTGGTAGAAGCCTCAGATCGTCAAACACGTAGTCCGATATGTGCGCTAGATCGAAGTCGGACTTTGATTTTTCCTTTTTCGTACGCCTAGGAGGTCTTATTTCGGCTGTACTGATCACATCCCGACTTGCGATCGGTTCGGGTGCGGGTGGTATTTCGGGTGCTCGTTTCCCGCTCACCATCCCATACGGACCATTTGCTGCAGCGTTGGCCGCAATGGCCCGTGCCCGCGTATCGTTCCACTCCTTCTCGAGATTATTCCAGTTCTCCGTCTGTACCGAAGCTCCACGCAGCATCTCACCGGGTCCACCGTATCCGGGTTTCGATTTCATCGAGCTCTGATTGCTGCGAGCGAAGAACTCCGTCGTCGAGGACGGTGTACTGTTTTTGCGCTCCGCAACCAAGCGGGGCTGTTCGTTCAATAGTTTTAGCAGTCGTTTGCGTAGCTGCTCACCGTTTACCACACGCTGATCGTTACGCAACGTATCCGGACTGGACGGTCCCGTACTACGTCGACTCGAAACCCACCCGGACTGCTCACTGAGCGAAGATGTCGACTCACTGCTCGAATGACGCCGTCTCAACAGAAAAGCGCCACCTATGGGCGGTGGAGGTGAATCACTGGCAAAGGCGGCCGGTGGTGGTGCAAGGTTCGGCAAACTTTCACTGAACCCTCCGGTACTGGTCGCACCACCGGCTCCACCACCTCCAACTCCCACCCCGCCGACCGGTTCGAGTTCGAGATTTTCCAACTGAAACGGGACACTTGCGGAGGACAGCAAACGGCGCTGCTTGTTGCGCGTCCGCGGTGTTATTTCTGGACTGGTGGCGGAGCTACTCGAATCGCGTCCACCAATCGGTCCACTGGTGCTACCATTCCCAGTACCACCAATCTTGTGCGTACTCCCATTCGAATTGCTTCGCCTCTGTTGGTTCCCGTGCACTTGTAGCTGCTTAAAATCCGACACTCGAATTCGGGCAAA
The DNA here is from genome assembly GCA_000956215.1 of Anopheles farauti No. 4. NCBI lineage: Eukaryota > Metazoa > Arthropoda > Insecta > Diptera > Culicidae > Anopheles > Anopheles farauti No. 4. The sequence goes on from JXWZ01012406.1 coordinate 7,601, forward strand.
CTCCACCGACCGGTGCGGCAGCGTCGCACTGTTCACACCACCGATCGACAACAGTTGGGCCCCGTTTTGATTGAGCTGACGCAACTGCTGCGAGGAGTTACTGCGTGGGATCGTGTTCGACGTTGATTTCGTTGGTAGTGAGGTGGAGCTAGATTGTTGCTGTTGCTGCTGCTGCTTTTTACTGCGAACCGGAGGAAAAGAACTTCGGGGCGCCCCGAGACCGGCACCTTTCGGGAGTGAGTTGTAGTACGCATCGGCGGCTGTTGCGGAGTTGTTGGTGACAGTGAGAATCTGCTCACGGTGGCTGTGATGGTCGCGGGAAGAGCGAGTACCTTGGCTCTGTTTCAGTTCGTGTCGATAGTCACCAGTTGGTTTGGCGTATCCGTTCAACAGTGCCGACATTCCGATGGCATCCTGCTGAAGATCGTAGGTTGGGTTGTGCGTTGCCGTTCCACCTGCGTGGATCATCTTTCGAGGATCACCCGGATTCTTGTACTTCTCGCGGAATTCATTGATGTTCTTGAGGAGATCTTCTGCCTGGACTGGGTTTTTGGGTTTGGATTTGGGTAGTGTTTGAAGAAGAGCAACACCCCCGGTTATCTGTTGGAGCTGTTGTGTTTGTTGTCCAGGATGTTGATAGAGCATCGGTTGCCTCTGCTGCGGTTGATGGTGTAGTGTTCCGGGTTGTTGTTGTTGCTGTTGTTGCTGTTGCTGCTGTTGTCCATAGCCATTGTAGCTCGGTGTAGGTGCTGCATTATGTAGATGTTGTCTGGGAAGTGAAGCACTATTGTTCGGTTGTATCTCCAGCTGATCGAGTGATTTACTGTGTCGTGTTGGTAATGTTCCCCCAGCCAGACTTCCTGTCGGACCAGTTGTGTAAATTCCCTTAAACTGCTGATCCCACGGGCACACGTCGGCCAGTGGGACTGGATCGAGCAATGTCGACACGGAATGACGGGATAATGTCTTAGGGCATAGTCCATTCTGGGAGGCCGCTGCCGCCGGAGTGATCGTAAGACTTGCCTGAAGAATGTCTCCTCCCAATGCGTATCGAGGGGTCATAATGCCCATGTAGCTGCCACAAATCTTCGGCACCGGTTCGACGTAACAGGTTGCAATACCGCACGAACATTCCTTGCTGGTGTTGTTTACGATCGGAGCAATCTTGTTGGGTTGATGGTGTTGTTTTGTGGGCTTAACCAAAGTGGATTGTCCGGCGCTACCGGTGGAAGTCACCAGCCCACCCGTGCCATTCAGATGAGGCTCACTGCCTGACCGCCGTTTGCCGTACTCGTGTGCGTCCGTGTACCGATCCTCGAATATGAGTGGAAGTGAAGTTGCATCTCCATCCAGCGGCGTACAATGAACCGGCAGTGGTGGTAGTGAAGAAAGATATCGTGAACGGCGTGCCATTTCACAAATCGAAACGTAGTTCTGGTAGTTCGAATCATAGCAACCGCTCGCAAGGTGTCTTGGATTATCTATCACGAAGAAACCCTCGGCAAAGCGACGTACGCGTAGGGTATGATGTTTCTTCGCCAGTAAACCATGTACGGTTGGTTGCGTTGCGGCCGAGAGTACTCTCCGCCAGTAGAGAATGCACTCCGCGCAAAGTTGTGCAATGTCCGAGTTGGCCCGTGCAGCCAGATCGTCCTCAGTGTCCAGAAGCTGTGCGGAAGAAAACAAGAGGTCCGTTACAGTGCGTTCCAAACGTTAAATAACGTGTTCCCAAAGATACCTTTGCCGAATCGGACAGCTTCCTCAGTCTTTGCTCGGTGTCGAGATTGGACAGTGGCGTGGAACCGGTGAGAGCTGTCCACTGGTGGGGGAGCACCGTACAGAACTCCTGCAGCGACATTCGGAGTGATTCGAGCGCACCCAGCAGCAAGGCACATATTTCTTTGTGGACGTTACGCGCATGCAGCAACCGACCGGCGGAACCTCCTCCACACTTGGCTCCACTGCCAACTTGCGGTCCGAAGAAGATAGCTTCGAGCGGTCCGGGTGAGTTTCCGCCACGACAGTTGAGCTTCGAGCTGCTCATCCACGGTTTCGTCGACTTGGGAGCACTGCAAATGAAGAGTGGAAAAATATTAAATGGAGTTTTATATGAAACGAAACATGAAAACAGCAAGAAAAAAAAAACAACTTAGAGGAGTTTATTAGAAGGAGTAAAGCAGAAGTGTTTGGTGTAACAGATTGGCAAAATAGTTTTTGCAACGGTAGAACAGATACACGGTGATGCGGTTGTTTCAGGAATTTGTCTAGAGCATGAGAAGGGTAAACATTATGATAGATAGAAAAAAAAAAACAACATCCTTGTGAAGGAGGTGCCTGTCAAAGCTACTTTTTAGAATGAATCGACCTCCTCCCGCGGGTCTAAAAGATACAGGATATTGAAGTTCATCTTTAGACTTTAGAAGCGCCGATTCGTGCGCTGCTTGTTGTCCGTCAAATTTCTTTCTCAACTTGTCCGGACGTATCAGGTTTGACAGGCTGATGGAAACTGATAAGAAACCATGCTGTGTTTCCAATCATCCACGCGCTAAGCTTTTCCTACTGAAAGCTTGACTTTAGCGGACAGCTTCTAATTACGTTACCGGCTGATCAGATTAATCGTCTGGAGTGTCTAGAGAGTTGGTATGTAACAAAACGCTATTCTGTATGATCTTGGAGGGTAATTTATTGCTTTTGAATTAAATTAATATTTGTACATGAAAACGTAGGTCATTTTGCATGCAAAGGACGTTAAAGACAGTTAAAGTAAAAATAGGTATTATACGATTTGGATAAGCGATAGTACAGAGTTCCTCAAAATTACAGGGAATTTTCCAGGTGTATAAACTAGTAACATTGAAGAATGGAGCTTCCGTACAAGATTGTGCCAGTATAGAAGGACAGGATCAACATGTGCCTCACATAGGTAGTGTAGTTCACGTAGGTAGTGTAGGAGAACTTTGATACTCGGAAAAAGGGCAATGTGAGTCAGGAAAATGTGTTCAGAAGGCAGATAGTGAACAGGTTTTCGTTGGCTGGACAATAGCAATACGTACATAGCATTAAATCAATACGAAAAGGGCAAACAGACACAACAACGAATACGGACTGAACTGGAAACAGGATGTGACACGCAAACGGAACCTTACCAGCTTTGTACATAGTGGAAAATACTTTTCCTGTTTTTGATTTGTGTTTTGCGTTTCGTGTCGTTTGAAACCGCACAGGCCCGGCGCATTATCCGATTTCGAAAGAATTGGGTTTTGGTTGGGGGAGAGGTTCGCGGGTTGTGGTACACACGTGCATGTTCGGGTCCGAATTCAGGAACGGCAACGAGGCGCATAATTGGGAATTTATTGATTATTGTGAAGATGTGTATTGATGAAGTGTGATGTGTTGGTAGAGCGTTTTCGGTTTAAATAGTACATTAAGATTTGTTCGATGGTGAATAGTTCAAATCCAGAGAAGTTTTATTTTATGTTTACATCGAATGAAACATGAACGCGTACCGCGGAAGTGATCGTGAAAGAGAAGAAAATAAAGAAAGAAATGAAAAGTTGTTTAGCCGAATAGTGGTGAGTATAGGCGAATTGGAGAAACAAGTAGTCCCTAAGGGATTTTCACATTATCGTAATGTTAGTAATCTCTAAGTAATCGTTTCGCATTACTGTTTGATGAGCTCCCACAGTTTTACTCCAAACTGCAGTAAACATAATGAAAAACCCCATTAAACGGTAGCATCATTACTTACAATTACTACACCATAACCTATCAATCTGGATTGTAAAGTTTTGATCGAGGCGTCGTAAACTTCAATCACTGGTTTAAAATGATCACAGAATCTATGTGGCATATGCCAAGAAGGCAATGTTTTCGACTTACTATCATGATACATCTAACAAATGTACTTTATAGTATTTGCTATCTGTGTCTATGTAAAACAGAGCCTTAATGTGTTCAACTCACTTTCTCAAAAGTAAAAGCCTTTTCAAACCACGGAGTATTGGATATTACGTATACGCGTATTGTTATTAATTATTTCAAGAATGTTTCGAGCAATACGTTATATAATTTCTACGTTAATGATATTGATCGAAAAATGTGTCATAATCACAGAGAGAATACCTGAAACGAAATTGTTCGACTGCCTAAGGCGCACACAAAGAAAATTGAATAAGACAGCTAACTTATCAGGCTTGGAGCACGATTTGATTCATCATCCAGGTTTCATTGGTCATCAAAGACGTATATCATTAAACCAGTTTCCAGCTATCACTTTGTAACGACAAGTAGACGCTTAACATTAGAGGTATTTCTCATTCATTGGTAAGTGCTGGTTGGGCTGGATTAAGGTTTGCTTTCCAGCCTGACCAGCCGGCCCGAGGGACTAGTTTTTTTTTGTTTTTCCCTCGCTTTGTAACATAATAAAAAGTAAATCCGAAGACAAATAATCGCGTCTGAAACAGGACGAAGATTATCAAAGATTTTATTTATTTACATCTTTAAGACAACTAATCAAAGGACTAGAAGATATTCGCAGTATGTTTCTTTCTAGTGGGGTAATGTACAAGCATCGCTATGCGAACGAAAAACATATTTATGCCTAGGCGTTCAGAGGTAAATAAAAGCCAAATATATGCAAACGAGCTGGCAGCCTGTTCTTGTGCGTAGTTCAGTCCAAAATATAGACCATAATTTTTTTTCGTATAGATTTGCCATATGAAATTTCCATCGCTAATAGTTGAAACATATTTTGTTTTGAAAACAAGGTGGAATATAGAATAGTTTTAAACATCTTTTGTTTAGGCTAGTAGCGAACGGAAACTTTTTGACAGTCACCAGAAATAGAACGAAAGTTTACTTTATTTTTTACAGATTAAATATGTGTACAGCCAAACGCCATAAATGAGACGAGCACAATGTCATTTAACGCAGTAGAGTTTTTTTTCTATATGCAATTATAATATACTCTGGGGACAAAAATCTGCCATTAAGCTACTGCAGGTAGAATTAAAATTTCATCAATATAAATGTATGATCGCATTTCATCATTGTACTGATGACAGCTCAAAGTTATAACAACTGAAAGATTAAATCAAATCCCGTCAACACGTTTCGTTGATTGCCCCAGATAATGTTAATAATACTATTATTTAATTATTCACCCATAATGGTGTTTATTTCTTCGCTCTCCATACACATATCATATCACACTGTTTTTGTTTGTTTCCTGTTTTTTGCTACGTTTTACCAAATTTGAAGGGCAAAAGGGAGAGTAATGATTTCGATTAATAGCGGTTGCTTTGCGAACGGACAGAAGATCGTGCTGCATCGATGTCACCATGCATTCGATGGCTGTTTTGAATTGCGTTTGAAATGGATGATGATGATGGCCGTAATAGCATAGAAATAAACCATTCTGACACAGCACGTGGTACGATCATTTGTCAATTTGAGATCCATCATCCGGGGTACGATTATCATGGCTCTGTGCTTGTACAGGAACCGCGAAATTCTATATTTCTGTGGAAGGTAAAGTTTCTCCTCCCCCTCTTGGCCACCGCGCTCTATCTGTCTTTCAATTTTGTTCCCTATTCGCCCGATCCAACCAAGGCGCATCTAATGGACAATAATGAGCAATAGGCATTGGCGGGGCTAGGACGCGCATACCGAAACATTCCCAAGCTGGGATATGCTGGCTGTTTTTGCACGCGTACGCGCCAACACGTTGTACGCAACGGCCCCGGAACGTGCCCATTATCACAACTTTGGCATGCACATTTATCTTGCGTTTCGGCGGTAATTCATTCCTGTGTCGGCGTTTTGGCCACGCAAGAGACGGCAAATGTAGGTCAGCAGTTTGGATTTGATTTTGGGTTGGAAATCCATGCACGATTATTCGGTTGCCAACATTTGCGTCGAAAAGTTTCCGTTTGTGTATGCATGGTCGTTTGAGCACAATTTATTAATCGACAATGCCACTTATTTTATTTTAATCATTTACTTTATATTACAAGCTTGTTATTCGCCATACAAGTTGTGGTGTTGCAATTTTATACCGGCACGAAGCAAATAAATGTCACCTAAGGTGCTTGTTTTTATCGAGTGATAGTGATACTATAGCCTTGATTTACAAAGCACCATTTTAAATAGTTTCTAAAAACTCAAAAAAAGAAAACCACATTTACAATTTGGTAAAAATATGTAATATGTTTGTTCCTATACAAATTGTAAGTTCCTGTACTAATTATATTTTTCTAATTGTGAAAGTGCTGTTTTGTAAAAAAATAATGATTCTCTCTCTCTCTCTCTCTCTCTCTCT
>JXWZ01012408.1:0-14850 GCA_000956215.1 Anopheles farauti No. 4
TTTTTTTTACATTTTTGTACGAAATGATCAGTGACACAAAACCAAAAATGAAAAGCGAAAGCGTGAAGATAATATGTCAGACATCCAAAAAGGAAGATAATATATCAATTTATTTGAAATTGTATGATTTTTGTATATGCAATTTATGATGATAAAAATACTAGCCAAACTAATGTGATCAGTAATCACATTTATTTAGTTATTAGTGAATAATTTTCATTAATAAGTCATTAATAATCTTTTTTTTACGCTTTCCGTTCCGTTTTCCTTCACGCAGAGAAATAGCCAGTGCCATCAAGAAGCTGCTCGATGCGGTTAACGAGGTGGTTGGCTTCATACCGGGCTCGTCCGGCAAACAGGCGGTGGAGCAGCGCAAGAAAGAATTTGTCAAGTATTCGAAAAAGTTCAGCACCACCTTAAAGGAGTATTTCAAGGAGGGAGAGTAAGTATGCTTGCGTTTTTGTTCATCTTGCTTGCGTTTTCTTTTCTAATCTCCATCCTTTTTTTTGCTGTCGCACACAGAGCTACCACCGTATTCGTAAGTGCCCTGTACCTGATACACCAAACGAATCAGATCATGATCACGGTGAAGAATAAGTGCGAGTAGACGCGGGATTTGGAAGTCCCGAACCGCCCGTACATGTGCAACAAACCACGGCAAAAACGAATGAGTATTTAGGAGTAAGATTTTGTTATTTTTTCTCGTTTTTTTTCCTCCGCCCATGTTTCGTTTGTTTTTTCTCTTCGTCCCGTTTTCTTTGCCTATTCCAACGGGGCGAAACATATTTTGTCTATTGTTAACGGTGTTGTGCGAGTTAAGTGAGAAGCTGAAGCGGAGAGAGAGAGAGAGACGATGAAAGAGTGGCAGTTGATAAATTAAATCAAATATTTACATTGCAATAGACAGTCGGCAGGTGCGCTGTGGGTTAAATACGAGACTTTTGAGGTAGGATTATTATTGTGTCTATTATTATTTTTATTATTAACATTTCTCCTTCACAGAGAGCCCAAGCAAGCAAAAGACGCAGAAGAAGGATAGGAAAATATAGGAGACAAAAAGAACAGAGCAAGAAGGAGAGAGAGATAGAGAGAGACAGAAAGAAGATACTTTAATGTATTAGAAAGGCTAGCAAAGTTAAACAGAAACGTCTTTATATTATATACAATACACTGAATGTTGACACCGTTGCAGGAGGAACCGAAACTTGAAAAGGTATAAAACTATGATAAAACATTGCTATTATTTCTTTTTTTACTACCTGTAATGGAAGGACGTACGCTACGTGATCGAGACGCGAACAAACAAAATCTTAATAAAACCATACACTCTAGTTTTACATAGCGTGTACGTTTTTTTTTCCTTGTTAGATTCCACGCCGTACACTATTAATTACGCTTTTTCTATCCTCTATTGCCAATGTAAGTTCTTGAAGCAGTTTGAAGCGGGAAACCCCCTTTAATTACTTTCGTGCCCTTGATAAAAACAGTAGAAATGCTGCTCGAATCAAAACACTCGAACAGAAAAACGCTTCAAACATCCGGAACGGACGTACCCAGGCGATGGAGTCGGTCATTAATTATTTCTCGCTTGAAAGGGATTTCTTTGCTTCCCTTTTGGAGTTTTCTGTGCTTTTTATACTTTCATGATGGGTAAAATCCGTTAAAGTCTGTGCCTGGTGTGTCTGGTGGGTAAGTAAATGTTGCTTAATTTGCATCGTTTTAAGGATGTAAGCCAATTGTGCGGAAAACTGTAGCTTTCCAACACTGACATCAATCTGATTTTGTACCTTATAAAAACTTCTCCAACTCACTTCGACCGTAGATCCTTTAAGCAATCAAATCGAAGGCACATGAGTAAGAGGGTGTCGTTTGAAAACAAATCCTCTTCACATGAAAGCTATACGAAATACGATTCTCTCTCTACAAAACAATAATTTGGCTTGAAAGTGTCAAAGTGTCGCCAACTTCAAATACCGCGGAAACAGGTTCAATAAAATTGCCACGGAAACAATTCTCCGTAATTGAATTCCCTGAAACCATCGTCTTCAGTTACAATCAATCGATTGCTTCCAACGAGACGTCTTAGCTGCTAGTGGGAATCATCATCCCCATAACCTAACTTTAAAAAAAGTTTAAAACGAATTGGATAAAAACTTGGTGTCTTCCTTTAGCGACCCACATCATATTTGGTGCACAGCTTGAGAAACTAAAGGCAGTGAAAGGTGTGCGCCTCCATGTCGGGCGAAATGAATCCTGCCAGTGACGTGAAGCGTGGTAGTAACGAAGGGAATTGAACGAACGATGCTCATGGGCGTGTGATTCGAACGTAGGCGCATCAAGTGGCCAGCAGGAAGAAGCACCGTCGCTCTTCACAGCATAAGCCAATAACCATTCGCTTTGAAAAAGGATGTGTATCCTCCGGTGATATGTGCACTCGAATCGATACAAAGATATGCTGCGCCCAGCATTCGCTTTTCTGCCCTGTCGACAGTGCATTTCCATGCTGCCGTATATTTCTCCCGGAAATGCGAACCACACCGGAAGTTTGCTTTTAATTGGTAGTTTACTTGGAATTTAATTACGACATAGCAACGCAAGCATTCTAAACGCCTGCTAGATGGATGAGGATGGATTTCATTTCGATTCGATTCGAAAGCAAAAGGTTCCACGAGCGGTGAAATGAATCCCAAAAAAAATAAAATCGAAAGATAATTCGAGTCCAACACTGTTTTCATGAAGTAACACGTTGATTTATAGTAGAATCAAATTTGATTTCAACTGTGGAAATCAAAATTCTCTATCAGCGCTGCCCGAAATGATGCATCGTATCCACCCATCAATATCTCATAATACTGACCGCCTTTTTGCGCCATAATCCTCTCTACCGATGAAACCTTGACCGAAATCGTATTATCCCTTACCTCGCGAACAAAAAGCTACTTTGTAGGGTCGTGTTTGGGCAAAAACAAAAGTTTCGCTAATCCCTTTGCCTGAAGTGTGGGGTTTGCTGGGGACGCAGAGATTAAAATCTTGTTCATTTAATTTCCTATTCGAGCGCTGCGTCACCACGGACGACGTTCGGTGGGTCACCATTGCAGATGCAATGAGAGACCATTTCAACACCGTATTTACTTTTTTTCTCCACAGAAAATGCATCTCATTTCGTTGCATCGGCACATCATACCGGATTAACGTGAGCAGTGGCGCTGGGTTGGGCTATCGTCATGTCCGCTCCATAATGCAACAGGCGAAACAGCCTCCAGTGAGCTTCGTTGTTAATTATTCTATTCTTGGAGAGCGTTGCGTCCCTCATATATCAAACATTTTGTGTCAAAACCGGTGCGGTAATAACGGAGTAGTGGTTTATCGTATCTTACCTTTTGCTTTGGAACAAAAAACCTTCGCAACTGCGGCAGAAATATGCAATTTTTAACTTGATTTTGTGTAAAAACCAAATGTACGAAATGTATTCCATACTGTTCGAATATTTTAACCCCAAAATAAGCGCTGCTAACTCTGCCCAATATACAAAATTTAAGATGAAACCGTGAAAACGAGAAGTCTAGAGGTAGGCATTTCTCAAAAACATTATGTGCTAGGAACAATTGTGGTCCAGGATAACCTTGCGAAGAAAGTTTATCTTTTTTGTTTTAACTCGTACCACGATTCGCCGAGAAACTTTAGTTCTCGCAACTCCGACGTGTGACTTACGATCGAGGACGAGGCTATAATTGTTGTGATGTATTTTTAATCCAACCAACTTCCAGGTTGGGTACAGAAACAGCAACAGCTACTATGGTGGTGGGCTATGGAAGCAAAAAGAAATGCGGCGTTGCGGCGAAAGCAAGAAAGGTGTAAAATCTTCGAGAGTGAAAAGAAGTGATATTTCCAGGAGTTTCAAGAGAAAAAATATGAGATATTCAAGTGAAAAATAATCAGAAAAACATGTAACATACGGAACGGAAAGAAATTGGTTCAAAGAGGTTTTGAATGAGCTTCAGGTTATTGATTATTCTTCCCTATTGTCATGGCAAAAGCAAGTGAACTTCCAATCCAATAGTATCGAAGCAATTTCTGAGAACTGTGTTTCGTCAAATCCGAGTTGTGGATTTCAATATCTTTCGGACGCATCTTTGGCCCAAGCAGATGGTTGGTTGGTGTGTCGATGTGTACACACGAAGCTATTTCCTCAACAAACCCGTCAAGCAGATCAGATCACGGGGTGATGTAACTGGACGTATGTTTCACACCCCGGATGATGTTTACACAGCCCCCAAACGTGCTCCCGGGTTTGATAAGGAGTGTAATTGAACACCACCCGGCACGGGGACATTTCATTGTCAACCTAGCCCAACTCTTTGCCCAAGCTCCGGTTCCGCCGGTATCCTGCGAGGTCGCGTGGTGTCGCAAATGTTTTTAGCACTTGCTGTATGTCCCCCTCCTCCCCCATGCGGGCCGATGTCGGCGTACCGGCATGTGCCGGCAGCATGATTCGGATGTTTATGTGATAGCTTCTCCACGGCCGCTGCCACGATTTTCTTTTCTTTTTTTTCCCAGCAACAGATTGCCGTTCGTCGCGAACGCACGTGCGTTTGTGTATGGGATCGTGCATAAGAAACCCGTCCCCTTACGTTCCCTCCCTCCGCGTTCAGATCATTACCTCGGAACGACGATTAAGTGTTACCCGGCGACCTACTACGACGTTGGAAAGAAAGCGTTCGTTCCGCAAACGAGGGCCACACAACAAGCGTCTCGTTCTCGCATGCGAAAAAAGAGGATCAGGTTGTGGGAACTCCCACCGGTGTGGAGGAGGGAGCGGGTTTCGGAAATATGAACTTGCCCGCTTGCACGTTGCTGACCCACGTGAAGCTTCCGCGCGTGGTGGTATTGGTGCGAGCGAGCGCGTTAGTGGTAGCGGTGTTGTTTTGTATACCCGCATAGGGGCCGCTTATGTACTTACTGATACTACCGCAAATGCTTTTTTGCACACCGAAAAAGCTGAACTGGGAAGCGGACTGCTGTGCCAGAGAGCTAAGGCACAAGCGCGGCCTACTATGGCAGCGTCAACATCCGAATGAATAAACATCGCCCGAGAAATCATTTCGAAAAATGGCGTTGGGTTAGCGTAAGAATAACAGGCATGATAAAGCTCAAATATTGCCCTAATATCCAATGGCAGAAGGTTTATGGAGTAAGTTCTTCAAACATAATACTGATTGCTATCCACACATCAAGTATTTTTATCAAGAAGGGCAATAGTAATTCTCGAAAACGCTTACCAGCTTGACGCCATTAACATATAGGACTAATCCCTGTTGTTTCGTAATGTTCGTTTCGTTAGAAGAAAAACAAAACATTTTAAATAATTTTCTCCAAATTTTGATCCGATCAAATCAAGCAAAAATCATGATTCTCGATGACGATTCGTATACTTTTGATCGATGATTCTCGATTAGTATACTTTTGAAAAAAAAAAAACTGTACCAAAACATTCGTTTATTATCGTTTCATACATATATTTGAATGTCCTACTTAAAAAATGTAGTCCTCACAGTCAGCCATGGAAACTTCATAGAGCAATGGAGGTAAACAGCGAAACGAATAACAAATTATGCGAAATGTGTGCGTTGCTAAATCTAATGCTTATTAGGTAACGAGTGAAGCCCACCGACGCCGGGAGCCTCTAGGGTGCTCGGTATATAGGACGAACGTTGCCGGTCTCTATCTTTGCTCTCGTTCACACCGTCGCGGTTCTATCGGGGGCACCTGCGTTTATCTCACTTAGGAGATTCGCTCGTTCTCTCTTTCGATCCATCTCTTTCGCACATTCGTCCTAGCGAACGTATCCTTCGGAAGTGGACAGGCGATGCATCCCGACGCGGTACTTCGTGGTTCGCTTTCATTCAACAGTGGGAAGCGCATTGGACTTCCCGTAGCTTCATGTCATTCTCACGCAACCGCACATCACAGGCGGTGTGTTTAGTTCAAGTCGACAGGCACATCGAGTGTTACTCGGAGCTCGGACGATAGCGGAAGCTTCAGTCAGTGATCAACGGTTGTTGCAGTCGGTTAGTCAGTTGTTCAAGTGTAGTTCCCGACGGGAGTGTCTAGTGCGTTGTAAGAAGAAGTAAATCGGATTCGTTCTATGCAAAACACATCAAGAATTGAATTTAAATTTTACATTTAAAAAGGGGGTAGAACATCCCTAGTGGTTAATGTGTTGAAAATGCGGTGTACATTCATCCACGGAAAGTGCAACAACGATACACGACGACAGCCCAAGGTCGGTGGCTTGTGGAGATCAAGATAAATCGATACGCTAGTGTGTCTGAGAAGAAAGCAGGTTGGAGTGGGTTTCGCTTAGATAACAATCCGAGTGATCTCACACACTATCGAGGTGTTTGTAATAATCGCCAGGCAGAGAGTATGGCGTGGCTGTGTTCCGAATGTCTAAACTACTCCAGTGATAGCGTCAGTGCATAACCTCGGATCCGCCATCATCAATACAAACGCACACAGACATACAGACGCGCACCATCGTACTAGAACGTACAGAATAAAACCAAAGTCGCTTTGCAAAACGGGTGTGCAAAAGCCAACGACGACCGTTATTAACTCATCGCGCATCGCCTACTTTGCTGCGTCTCAGTGCAAGTGAGTGAAACGAGCCGGACATACTCACGCACACAGTTTACCCCACATGTCACGTTTTTCGTGTCGCGCTGCATCGTGAGTAGGCTCTGATGTTGTGTGCGGTTGTGTGTGGAACAGCAGATATAGTTTAGTTAGACCTATTAGTTTCGCTGCGTCAGTAAATGCGACTGGTAAGGGTGGCTACATAGGTGCCTACCGGTGGACTTGTGGTAGAACCCGTCGGTGGGTGTAGTTAGTGGAAGATTACCAATAAAAAGATAGTGCAACCACAACACACATCGACAAAAAACTACGAGCGTCATCATCGTCCACCGTCCACGGGCCGTACTCATACACATACCGTAGCGAATGAAGGTAGGTGGAGATGCACATGCACATGTTTGTGCTTCCTGTTGTTGATTGTTCTATACGTATTTGCAGTGCGTTGTATAATCGTTCCGAGTTTTATGACGCTGGTGACAGGGTTGGAAGTCAGAATGAATTGTCCAATTCCGGTGGGATGCATAAGGACATTATCGTCCACCTCGGGGCGTTTAGTTCTTCGGCCACATGTGGAACGGAACGAAAATTAATTAAATTTATCTCACAACGTCTCATCGGAAATCAGCACATTCTCATATGCCTTGAACCTTCCGAGGCAGACCGAGATTTAATCCGCACTGGAGTAAATAACATCGTTTGCTTGCCATCCGCAATGGCGTCGGGCATGACTGCTCCAGAATTTAATAACTTCGTTTGCGTCGCTGGAAACATGACTTGCCAAGCGTTTGATGTTACTGCTGCGTTCCTCACAACACACTCGTAAGATGCTAATCTCAAAGGTCACGAAATAGTGTCTGTTGCGGAGGATATTCCAGTGTACTAGGCGCAAGAGATTGGATTTCGAATAAGTACTCGAGCGATTCTACACCATCGTTTTCGAACGTTATACCGCTTGAGACAGGTCGAGATGTTTTCGGGCGATTTCAATTCTAGTTGAGATCACTGTACACCTTGGCGGGATTTTCTTGGCGTGTATTAAGCCAGTTAAATTTACTGCCGAATGCAAACAACAAAACCTAAACCTACATTCGGCGTATGCTAGACCAACACGATAGTCATCTACTGGAGCTTCAATTAAAAATGGTTGCAAAAAGGTTTCACCTTCTCTTGCAGCTAAATCCTCTAAGCTTTTTACAGAATCCCAACAACATATTTTGCTCGATAGGAATGAAAATTTTGTTTCTGAGTCCATTGCTATACGAGCAACGTTTAAAATATTCATCAATCATTTTCGTTACATCAGTCGTCGTTAGATGGCGCCACCGTTGTCTGGGTTGGTAAAGAATTTTTAGCCAAACTACTAAATACAATACTGGAAGATATAGGATGCGATTTAAGGATGGAAATTTATATGTTCTAAATGTATTCTAAATGTATGTAGTTACTAAAATTATTGAAATATTCAAAACCTTTCTGTTATTTACGGGAGTCTTAAAAATTAAAAAAATAAAATACTGCATTGAATGTAATGGGATATCCAAATAATAACTTCACTATCTCAGATTATATATTTTTTAATTTTTTTTAATTTTATTTATAATCAAATAAAAAAATTATTAAAATTAAAAAATATATAGTCTGAAATAGTAAAGTTATTATTTGGATATCCCATTACATTGAATGCAGTACTTTAATATGCTTTAGTTTGCTGCAAATTCCAAGTAGATGATCGTTTTATGTAACATTTTAAACGTTGTAAGGCGGTTCTTCAAGTTGCTAGAAAACTAAAACTGGTTTCAAGACATCGGTAGTTCCTTCCATCACTCCACGGTTTGACCACGGAAGACATAGGAATGCCAATTTAATGATTTGAATCCAGCTTTGAAATGCTCCTTTAAATCTTCTTAATGTATTTCAAAATTTAAAAAATGTGACCGGAATTCCTTTATCCGCCTCTAACTGATCATTATAACATTGCCATTGGGAGCAAAGGAAACCGATGGTAACGACCGTTCCAGACTGCGGTTGGAAACGGAATGATGAAAGCGATCTGCTACAGTCTCTCTGCAACCTTCCGGCAGGGAAGCCCAAAAATCCCATCCTGCCCACCCAAACCGGGTACTTCTAACGCGACGCGGTAATCAAATGCGCGTCGCCATCGTTTCGACGAATGGTCTTTCAGAGGAGAAAGAAAAGGACGATTCCGTGGGTTCGGAGCTAAAAAACAAGGTGAAATCCCTG
The DNA here is from genome assembly GCA_000956215.1 of Anopheles farauti No. 4. Classification (NCBI taxonomy): domain Eukaryota; kingdom Metazoa; phylum Arthropoda; class Insecta; order Diptera; family Culicidae; genus Anopheles; species Anopheles farauti No. 4. The sequence goes on from JXWZ01012408.1 coordinate 8,878, forward strand.
CCCAGGATTCGCACCTTTGTTGCTCGTCGGCATGGTGCGCGCCACTTTCTGCACTCTTCGCTGCGTATTTGACAACCGCGTTACGTTTATAAATAAATAATAAATAAAAGGCGAAGTATGTTTCATGCCTTCCGCCACCCTCGGTACAAAGAACCATTGCGCAATGATTTCTCGTCGCCCACGAGAGGCAACCACCCGGGCTAAAAACCCAGGACAGAGTTTTTCTGTGGATGCCACCGTCGTAACACGTTCCGCGCTGCTCCGGTGCAGGATACCGGGTTATGCCGGTCTGTGTTGCTATAATTACGAATGAAACCGCACAAGTAAAAAAGAAAAAATCTTTTCTGGTGTGGTTTTTAACTGGCCGCACTTTGGTTTGTTTTATATTTAAAAAACTCTCCAGCGTGGATGGCGCTATTTCGCACGCAGCGGAAAACTTTTCCACACCGGCGGGAAGTTGTGTAAACGCGTTCGCTCTCATGCATAGGGAACGCGATTTGCAGCGCAAATCGAGGTTTATCGAAGCCGGAGCATTAACGACCAGAATCGGTCGAACGAACCCCGGGACACGAGGTTGCGAGAATCTCGATGAGCTCGATGAGCTCCATTGTCCGATACAGAATCGAAGACAGTTGTAGCGAAAACGTGACACGCTTCCTGCCACCCGGTGCTTCCTTCTGGCACACCTTGCCCTTAATCGTCCGGCCGGGGGACGCTGGTTACGCATACACAACCTCCTTTGCGGGTTTTATTTTTCGAAACTATCCAAAATGAAGCAAACGATCTGCTCCATCGCGCGCGGGCCAAGGTTTTTTTTTTTTGGGGGTACCTTCTCAATTGCGCTACGAACCGTTTCGATCATTCGGCATTCGTTTTGCATTGATAATTTGGAAAGCCTGCGAGTGACGACGTTCGACGCTGGCGATATGATGCCCCGCGGTAGAATTTGCAATTCAACTGCTAAAGTGTTGCCTGCCGGCGTACCAAATCATTTGAAGCGAAGTGTCGCAGATAATCGAGCAAACACGCAGACACACGAACTTCGAACTCCGTGCCGGCTGAGCCCTGGCAAATAGCGATTGAATGTTAGCTTACAAAATTCCATCGAACTCTTGTATACCGGTTGTAAGAAAGGATGCTGAAGGCGTTTGCTTGCTTGCTTGCTTCCAACCATCCTACGCGTTTTGCTTTGATCAGAGCGTGCCATGAGATGCTTCTCACATTTGGCAAGTCTAGCCATCTTGTTTTTCCCATCAAGCATTGTTTGCTCGCGGTCGGTGTACACAGTGTGTGTGTGTTTTCTTCGCCCGGAAAATGGATTCCAGTCAATCCAGTCCCGGAACAGGATGAACAGCAGACTTGCGCCGGTGTGTTAAACATGCTAAAACCTACACGAGAAAGACGAGCGTGTTTACATGTGCACACTTTTAACTGATATGATGAAGAGTGATTCTTTTATTTGCGGAACGAAAGGTAGCGTATCGTTTGTTTTATTTGCTACCCTTACAGTCGAATTGTTATGGTGTCTCAATTACTCAAGTTCCATCGGTTAGTTGGAAGTTGTTTCGAGTTTTCTTGCTATTTCGTTGGTTGATTGTTTGATTATCCTTAAAATAAACACTTTGAAGGTGAGAATCACATCAATTAGGGACGGTATGTCATGGGTCTACGCTCAGATTGTCAGACACTTTTCCAATTTATTATTCCGCTCCCCGTTTTTTTTTCGCAATTAGGGTTTTATTAGAGTTGGAGTGTATGTTTTTTAATGGATGAATAATGCCTTTCGCAACAAGTGACAATTTGATTAACAAAACATGGAAGGTTCCTCGAGCTCCTTACTGTGACGGGTTGGGTTAAATCGGCCTTTTTCAGACATTATTCTAATCGTTTACTCTTAGCAAACAGTAAGTGTCCAATTTTGAAAGTTCCTGCTATTTTTCACATTTTTAATTATTTTTGAAGGTATCAAGATGCTTACAAATTCGAGGGGAGTTCAACTATGTATCGTTAAAAAAAATTAAAGCTCTTCAAATAGCGTCAGACTCCATTGGTATTGAAAAAGTTGGTGATTAAGATGACAATTTTATTTTTTACATAAAGTTGTTCCTTATTGATTTATTTAAAAAAATTCTTATTTAAATTTAACTATAAAAGCGCACACGATTAGAAACAAAATGTTTAATCAAATCGAAGTTATAATGGTGCTGTAGGCCTGCGCATAAACAATATATTGTTCTAAATAAACCAATAATAATACATAAATAATGACGTAATACGATTAAATGAACGAGTTTCGGCAGAAAAAGTGCTAATGAAACAATAAACGTGCAAATTGTATCCTACTAGGATAATTTATTTTATTATAAATACCTTGGCATGATCGATGCATCATGCTTTAGTGAATTTTTATTTCACAACTCGTTCATGATTTGTGAATCTAAAATATATTTCACGTCAAAGCGTATTACGACCCGGGTGGTTATTTAATCAGTAATGGAAAGTAGCTTTTGTTGATGTTTTCTCGAATTCGAATATTGGTTCTGGCTATGTTTGCAGTTGAAAAGAAGAAATTTTCCATACCTGAATACTCCACTTTTTTCGAATAGGCTTGACCAGTTTGTGAAACTTGATTAACCTGAATTCGAAAAATGAATGTTTTGCAAGGATAAAGCGTGCGTTGCAGAAAGAGCAGCCAGCGATGCGCAACAGGATAAAGGAGCATTTTTAGTTCACAGGAAATGAAATTGTGATCCACATTTTCCGTTTGAATAGTACCGAGTTTCTTCGCTGCATTTGGCTGGCATTCGTTTCACGCTTCACCAAATGCAGTCGTATGCAAGCGGCACAATTTGCACGGCACGTTTCGCATTTGCGAAAAGGCATTCGTTATGGCAAAAGCATGCATCGTTCCTGAATACAACAGGGCGCAGAATATTTTCAGCGGAAATAGCCATCACGATGCTGCTGATGCTGATATATTCATCGCCACCGGTCGTCCGGTGGAAAAATAGATCCTGTGAAGACCATCAACATCCACTTCCACGCTCGAAATAGTGTGTTCTAGTGGGGAGGGAAAAAAGTGTTGGCTTCGGAGAACTCACAAACCCCTGGTTACGCGAGATGAACAAATTCAAAGTGGCCTTGTGCGGCCGTTGGTACTATTTTCTGCCCATCTCGTCAACGTGCGGGGTTTTTTAAGTTTTAAAAACGTACCACAGGAACCGAAGTTTTCCGTGGTGAATGAAAAGTCCACTTCCCCGCAACAAAACAAAAACCTATGCCGCCCGGAAGAGTTGTTCAACGGAGGGCTATTGTTTTGCCGGGCCGGGCCGCGTGAGATGTGGCTAATTTCAGCACTTCGAAACTTGCCCGTCGTCGGACAATAAACATAACTTTTCCACCGTCTGCTTTCGGTGACCCCCGGTGGAAGCTGGGAAGCTGGACTGGGAAGGATATTCTTGTTCGCATTCGCATTCCACCGGGCAGGCTCAAACGAGAGTTTCAACTGCAAGGATGAAAACAATGGACGACCTGGAGCGTAGAAAGTGCACCACCACCAAGTGTGTCTGGCAGGTAGGCCCTTTGGCACGTGTTCGATAGGGTGCGCTACACGCCACACGACCCACCGGCAGCGGTACAACCACGCGGGAAAGCAGTGGTAAAAACACTTGCTTCTGCTTTTGCCTCATGTGTGGGCGAAAAAGTGCCAGTGCCACTGTTGGCAAAGCTGGCGGGAAGACTGTAACACTCCCAATATCGAATGCTGGTAAATGATAATCCTCTTCACGGGCATAATTTCTTTACCCAGCACTGGAGGAACTCACGTTGTTAGTGTCTTTTTCAGTGCGCCAGCTTCGGGCGTGGGTTGTGATTATATGGCGGCCCATACCGGGAAGAAAACCGAGGAGCACAGGAAACCGAACCTGGGGTAGATTAACACCACCACCTTCCGGTTGGAACGCGTGGTCTTCCTCGTTGCGGCGGTCCTTGTAGTGCTTCATTGTCGGCTCCGAAAAAGGTCACTGTGCGGTAACGTAACAGTGTCCACACAAAGTCCACAGTCGCGGTACAATGCTTCCTCCTCCGTCATCGATATGCAATGTCCAATGTTTGGAGGATGTGTGGTGTGTCCATGCAGTAAAAAGAGGAGGAAAACGAAACACACCGCCGATAAGCGAGTTCCTGCTCCGTCGGTTCACGTACCCGAACCGTTGTCAAATGCACGAACATGTGACACGGGACGGTAACGATTTAATCACTACGCACATGGGCGCACCGGACAACCGACGGGAATTGTAAAATTGTGCCGATTAACATTTTCTGTTCGGAAATTCGATTGCGAATTCCGTGCGCCGGGGAAGGAAAGCAAACGCATGTTTTCGGTTTTGCGCGTTGTGGATGTCCCCTGGCGGACAGATATATATTGCCCTTGCAGGCGATGTCATCGCATCGGACCACAAATTAAGCTTTCCATCAAATTGTAACCTCACACTCCACGTAGTATATTCTGGAATTCTGTGGCAGAGACCATTGTGACACAAATAACCGCCGCGGGAGGTTAGCTTGGTTTGAATGTTGTGTGACGTAAGATTTTCGTGATAGCGTAACCATGTTCGTTTTTTTATTGCTGTCGTACAGGGAAACATTCCAATTTTAAATGTCACATATAAACCGCAGCGGTAAGCGGTTATAAATACATCCCTTGCAGACATTTTAAGAACAAGAGAGTTTCACAGTTGTGGAATTATTTGTCCGTGTTTTCGAATCTGCCTGTGTTGCGGAGCGGATCGGGCGAAGGTGTATGACCTGCTCTCTCCGCAGAAGTTTCTCCCGATTCTTCCGGAATCGGTTCGTTGTGGACCGGAGGATGTTAGACTTGGGCTTCGGGCCAGTTCGCGGATTAGGATGCGTAGTGAATAGACACTCCGACTGAAGTACCAGGCTTCCTACAACTGCTTCGCTAATATTTCCTCGTGGTAGGGAACCTATACCGTAAGAGGGGGAATTACTGGTACAACAAGTCCAAATGTTCTTATTTTGTAAGGAGGGAACGAAAAGAGGAAACACCAAGCTCTGATCGATGGACAGGCCAACAGAACAGATTTTGGGAGAAGGGGTGGAAAATGCCAAAGATATCCGTGTATTTATTTACTAATTTCTTATGATACAAAATGTCGTTCATCGGGCATTCTTATTCGATTTTCCGATTTCATCGGAATTGACGATTTCTTTATTTATTTTATTGACGTGTTGCACTATCGATCGCTTACTAATTTCAATTAGTGCAACTCCCATATAACACTATGACATTTTGACACATCGATGCTACGGTAGTTCAAATTTTCACCGCAAAGCGGCGCTAGTTGCATGGTGATGTACGGTCTGCATACATCTTGGCGTTGAATACTAGTTGCGTGGACAACAGCCTGCCTTATCGAGATTTCGATGGAAGCTTCTGTTTTGAGATTGTATCCGATGCATGTTGAATATTCTTAATGTGACTTATTTTAGAAACCATTATTTCTTGAGAGAATTTCATGAAGTCTTGAAAATTCCAGATCAAATAATGCTATTAAAAGAGAGTAAAATTTGGGTATTTTTCCTGTTTAATTCTACATTACTGGATCGATGGAAAGCAATTGGTCCCTTAAAGGAATAAAGGTTAAAATTGTTTGTATAAGATATATTGGATCCTACGCTGAAGATACCGGAAGAATGTCTTCGAAACAATATTTGTTTTCGTTTCCAATTTTCGTTCCATTTATTTCGTTTACTAACTCCACGTTTGTGTTATGTTTCTTTCCGCTTTCATCCCTCTAAAACCCCATGATGCGTGCCGTCGAGCAGCAAGCGAGTCCAATGGATACAAAACCTCGCCCGCATCAATCAGACCCTCGCTCCCTAACGTCGAATCTTCGTGCACGAACAAGTTATCGATCCAAGAATACTTAATAAAAAGCGCTCCGTTTCTTG
>JXWZ01012413.1:0-24531 GCA_000956215.1 Anopheles farauti No. 4
AGGATTCGCGTTCGCTTTTACTAAATGAATAATAATAGCCTCAAACGGCCAGCGTGCAGCTTCTTATCGTCCAGCAGTTCTGACGAACGTACCTGAGAATTCTGTGTTCTGCTTCAGGTCCTCCAGCACCTCCGGCTTCAGTTTGCTGTTTTGCTTGCCCATTCTGTAATTGTGTGTGTGTGTGTTTAGGTTTGGTTGTTTTTTTTTGTTTCGAGGGATCGCTTTCACTCTCTTTCTCACTCGTTCTCTATCTGCTTCTGGGACGGGTGGCTGCGCTGGTCTTCAACTGTGCTCGGGGAAGAAAATATATGTGTATATCTCAGTGGTTAGGAAAGAGAGAGCCTCGGCAGCTGCGGCATAAATAGCAATGATTAAAGTACTGAATCCGTTTCCGTAATGCTACCACCAGGCACGGCCTGCTCGCTACCTTTCGCTTTCCGTTCCACTCAACTGGTCCGCCTGCAGTATTTGTTGTCTTTTAATGAGGTTTTGTGTGTTGCGCTTCTGCTGCCCTTAGTTCGGGGCTGTTTGCTTCCCCCACAGCGGTCCACTTTTCAATTTCTTAATTAGAAAAGAATAACAACGATTTATCTCGCCCGATGCGGCGTCGTCGTCGTCGTCGTCCGAGGGCGTTCTTGCGTGTTGCTGGTCTGCACGGGAACGGGATGTGGATTAGATTACCCGAATGTGTAAACGTTGCGAAGCCAAACGCCTCGGTCACTTATACACGCTGGCCTTTTTGAAGTCTTCGCCTCGAGGACTTGAGACGCTGCATGATTTCCAGCCCAGGACGACGAATTCACCGGAGCAGACATGAAATAGAAGGGAGAGAGAAAGAGAAAACAAAATTGATATAAGAAAAGCTTGATTGGTATTTTTCTTTTCTTTCATAACTCCGACAATTATTAATGGTTTTCTTTACATCCTGTGGAGTGTGCGTTTGCTGTACGCGCTGCTACTTCTTCCGTTCATTACTGTTCGAGGCACGGTTCTGGTTCGTTTAAGAGCTGTGGTTGCCTGGCATGCCAACACTCTTCGCACTCGTAATTGACGCGGTGCTCAAGTTCGGCACGAAGTTCTCAGCGCTCTGTCAGGAAAGTGAAGATTTCTTTCGGATATCGTTTAGCTAATGGTCCCAGCCGGCGTTTTCGCGAGCAAGCACGAATCCACCTACTCCCCAGAGGGATAGCCAGTAGTAATTGACCATTTTCCCGGTTTCATGATCGGTTCTGTTTTTGATTGGAATTTTACGGATTGTTCAAGGGCACGTTTGAAGTGTGCTAGAAAGTTTTTCTTTGGTAGAGTAAATGTGAAGATAATCAGAAAGAACATCTAATTTAGTTTGAATATTGTAAATTTATATAAATATAGCTCGTAAGCATCGAAACATATATAGATGAGATTTTTTTCTATGGGAGGCTATTTCGATTGAATCTTCAGGGACCTTTAAGCTTCAAAACACATAATCAAACTATGCCTTTAAAATTCTTCATAAATTTTTCCGTATTAAAGTGATGCGATAAAACTAAAACTATGTTTCGATGAACAAGACAACGTATCTTCCCGTGCACAAAATCAACGCGAGAAGAAAACGTAACAGACCGTAGTATCCACTGATGGATCGGATGTCGCATCCGCTCGCTGACATTGTTGTCAGTGCTTCGGTTCATTTCCTCACTTTTTCACTTCCAACTACATCCTTTGCAGTGCTTTGCAGCAATCGCTCCCAGCCCCGAAGCAAGCAGGGCAGACTGAGGTAGCTTAATTGAATCTCTACAGCGTTTTTCTATACCTGGCCTGAAGGCAAATCCAACTCCTGCGAGGCCATCCATCCATGCTTTCCGGTAGCACCACCTGTCTTCCTCATTTAGCGACGAAGCGGCCAAGGAAAAGCGATCCAACACCACACAGTTTATTTTACTGTACAGGTTTCACTTCGGTGAGGTTAGCGTCGCAGCCGCAAACGGCTTTGTGAGGGTGGAAATTCAATTTCCACTAAAAACCACGGGCAGCAGCAGCTGCAGCAAAACACATGCAACGGAAGGCGATCCGAACCCAATCAATTGCTAATGCATCCGCAGAAGTCTAGAGGGAAATAGTTGTTTGTACCATCTTTGGCCTAGTGCAGGAGAAACTGCTAAATGTGACGAGATAGTCAAGATATTGCAAACTGTGTGAATGATGAACGTCGATGAAGTATCCTTGATAAAATTAGCTTTTAATATTGAGGACACTTTCCCCCTCCGTACGCTCTATTACACTTTAGAGCTAACTGAAGTATTTTACTGATATTGTTTTTCGTCAAAGAAGCAAACAAAACAGCATAGACATATCAACACCCATGTCAAGTGTCAATTAACAGTGATTATACAAATGTTTTTTTCGTTTTTAAAACGTAACTGAACATTTTACATCGGTTACTTTTACTCCGCGATAAATCTGGTCGATTGGTGTTGTTTTTTTTTAGTTAAAACATGTATTTTTATTTCGAAAACGATTGAAAACAGGCGTTTTTATTCGGGAAAAGGGGGTAGGGGGGGATGTTCATACAGGCGGACGACAGCAACGACAAGAGTACCGAATAGCCTCCATAGGAATGGTAATGTTCTTTTTGTTTTTGGATTTTCTTTTGTCCAAAACACCACATCTATTTGGGTCACGCATCTTGCGCAAGAGTGATGTGTTCGGAGTGCGTTTGTTCTGGTCTGTTCGGTGTCCGTTTTGTCCCCTGTCCTAGCTTGCTTTTCTTTTGTCGTTCTTGCTCTTGCTGTTGTAGATCATGAGTTTAAAGTGTACGAGAAACAAAACTGAACACAGCCAGTAGAAAAAGGGTAAAAAACTAGCGAAAGCGCATATTTCTTCTAGGAAAGATTTTCCTTACCATTTTAAGCTTTATCTGCTTAATTGTATGTATCCACTTGTGTGTTTGTTTGCTTGTTTACAAATGTTTGAAGTTTGTTTCGTTATCTTTTCTTGTTTTTTTTTACCTTGCCTGCATGTTTGTTTTTGTGTACATGTCTCCAGTAATGCTCTGTTTTGGTTGTTTTGTTTTGTTTATTATTATTATAATATAGAAAAATGAAAACACCCCATCAACGTTACACACCGCGCCCGTCTTCTTAAATGTTTTGTTCTCCTTCTTTGCTTCGCTTTGTTCGTTCCTCTCTCCGTCTCGCGGTACAATACTAATGCTCACTAGCTATGTGACGAGCTCGTTCTCGCGAACAATGAACCGGGTGGATGGAAATGGGAACACCGCTGCATTTCCGGTTTTGTTTGCGGTTTGCTCCTGGCTGCTGGCGGCATTGATTTTGCGGGGACTTTCGGTGTTTACCTCTATGCAATGCAATGGTTTAGCAGTTTTTGTTTATTATAGTAATAAGTGCGCAATGATTTCGCTTTCGCTGCCGTAAACGCACCACAAAACAGCGACGTGTGCACAAAACTCGGTACCAGCGTGTCAGGTGCCAGGTTCCTTGGCGCAGGACAATCGACGTGGGACGTTTTACACATTTAGAGTGAAGGGGTGGTGAGGTGCTTCGATTAAATTGTTTCAGTATTTGCCGTGCGTTTCACCGGTCCAATAGCGATCTCGTGCGGGTCTTTTCTACAATCCTGGCCGTGTCTAGCCGTACCGAAAAAGGGGATACAATGCGGATTTGTTTTTCTTTTTTTTTTTTTGGTTGTTTTGTGTTTAGTTTTTAGATGGGAACCACGTAGGGGTGAAGGGTGGGCAGGTTACCGAACCGCACCCGCTCACAGTATGTTTTGCTTTGTGCTAGTAGACACCAGTTAAACTTGTGCAAAAATGAATATTTTCATCCCGCCATTCTATTCACCATTATTTATTAGTATGAGTTTGCTCTCGAATTTGACATCTAGTATATGTTTGCGTTTTGCTTTTTGCCGCCTGCTTCGTTACTCTTTTGCGCATCGCGTGTACATGTGCGGCGCTTTCGCTGCCCTGCACGTTATCTGTATCCTTTATTTCTCAAATGGTTTTACCTTTTTTTTTAAACTATTTTTCATAAGCTTACACCACGGCCGCCGGGTAAATGTATTTTTGTTTTGTTTTTGTTGTGTGTACTACTCTAATGTTGTCGTTCCTTTTCTGCTAGGGGAAGGAGAATGGGAGAAGGAGATAGATGTGTCGTGTTCTCTTTCCATTCGGCATAATATAAATGTATCAACAGCAGTAGTGTGTGCTCTTAGTTTCATTCTCCACCGGTGCAGTTGACTGTTGGTTGGTTATTTTTTACCATTTGACTATTTGACTACAATGCTACAAAGGGGTTGCTTCTTGTGAAGGAAAACTAAAAGCAAGAAAAAACCCATATTGTTCCATTAGCGTTATTACTACTTATGAAACATAAAGTGTATCTGCAGTGGTCACGGAGATTCCCACCAAAGGTTTTGTTCAAATTCGTTTCAACACTTACTGTCATCTCATTTCGTTTTCAATGCAATTTTTTTCAAGTAATGGTCATTCAATTTATAAACAAAAAAGCACAAGGACCTGAGCAATTTTCAATCGAATACACATGAAAAAAGAAAGATTAAAAGTACATTCTGACTAGAAATTACCATAACAACCATTATTAAAAGGTAAAAAGATGAAATTAACTTTATTTTATTTACTGCACAGGAATCCAAACGCTCTCTGTGACTAGTGTACAAGGGACGGAAAATGAAAGACATTTGAATTGTTTTCCACATAAAATAGAAATGCAGATCAATTGCCAGCACTGTCTGGCTTGTAAAGTGACCATCATAATCCGATTACACAAAGTTGCTCATTCTAAAGGAGCCGTAATTTAAAAATCAATATTAGAACAAGCAACGAAGAAAAAAAAAACAAAACATCGTTCAATATTTACCAAAAATGAAGCCTAAAATCATTGAGCCCCGGGGTTGATATAAAGTTCGCGTTCATTCCATGCGGTTCGACACAAACAATCAACGGTGCGGTGGAGGGTTTCGGAAGGAATTCGGTTTGGTTTCGCTGATTCACGTCGATAATGTACTTTGACAGTTGAGTCCTCTTCGCGAGGGACAATCTCTTCCTCCTTGCCGGCGATGATTTATTTCATCGCACATTTATGCCACACGATTGGCTACGTTTACGCACCATCCCTGCCCTCTTCTCCCGTTCTCCTCCTCTTCCTCCTCCACCTCCCTCATTCCAACCAACCTGCTACAAGCACCGTTTGGTCGAGATTATGGAAATGTTTTATTTGCATTATACTCACGCATAACGCAGTGCGCGCTGGGGCGCTTCATAGGAATGATATTTTTGACGATGGTTTTTGTTCCTTCTTGCTTTTATCTGCCAGAAGTATATCAAAAGTACCGAGACGGACAGATCCGCTAAGATGCCCGCAGTGCCATGGTCTAATCATCCGTCCAGAGATCTGTATTTGAAGCCACAGATAATACGAACACGTTCACACATAAAATGGAGCGCTCAATTTGCAACACAGAGGCTATAGAACGGAGCGTCGCGTCGCGTATTAGCTGAGCGCTGAGATTCGTAGCAAAGAAAGAAAAAGCACCCGAACCGAACCACTTCCAGTAATTTTATTTTTCTCGCAGTCGTTAGAAGAAAACGCCTATGTAAATGGCGTAAAAGTAAAATTCATTTCGCAACTTATACGAGCGCCTTTTTCGCAAGCATCATCTTCAGCTCCGTTTTGTTAATCCGAAATGTGTGAATGCAAACCCACCAGCTAGACGCTCGGTGGACGAAAGAAAGCGTGCTCGACTTGAAAAAAACTTGCGTGAAAGTAAAACGCTCATTCCACTTCCAGATAAATATATGTGTGCTTTTGTTCCGGTCCCACGGTCCTATTGCCGAGGACGATCAAATGTACATACACATAAATATGAATGAAGGCTTTCATTTTGGTGAACATTTCTATTTGATGTGCAGAAAAAGAAAACAACTTTTTTTATGAAGATCGACACTAAGAAGGCGAGTGGGAAAAATAACTTCTTGCCCTTGGAATTTCCTTCGCTGCTTCGCTAATGAATCCGAGACGCTTTGCAAGATACGAATACGACATCGGCCGCACACATTGACTGTGTAAGGAATATTGACACGCACCGGAATCCAATTGTCAGTTTGGGATGGGTGGCACAATCGAAGAAAGAAAATATTGCACTCGTTTTTTCTGCAAATCTGTAGGAAAATTAGAAAACTTTGGGATCGCTTTTGTTTAACGCTTCACCGTAAATCGATCCCAATAGCTAGTTCTAGTCGCGTGAGTAAGTTGTTCGAATGCTCATTAACGTCACCAATGTTACGCGATTAGGTTCGCAACGCATCGTCAGTGGATAAACATCTGCAAATGGTGTGACGGAGGATTCAAACGCGTTCGACATTAGCGAAAGGAAAAGCAGCAAATATCCACTTGTCCGTTTGTTGTGACTAGCGGCAAGCTGTTAAGCTCACCCCGTACAGACGGGCCCATCCGCTAGCACATTCCAATTCCTATTCCTCACACGGTTTAGTTTGATTTAGAGCCAGATTTTTGGAGAGTAGCACAGAAATAAATAGTTCCAATAGGTACGCCCTGTACGCTTGCTTTTTCTTGACGACCCCTGAAACAAGCGGCTTTCGGGTGGCTTTTCTCTTACAAGGTACAAAAACGAGCAAACCCAAAACAACAACAACGACGATGATACTTTTAACACGCCCGACATATATCCTAGATTAGATCTTAGCTCTTGTAGAGAGAGAGAGAGAAGGGGAGAGAAAGTGGGGGGGCATTACATACCCTTCGATTGACTCGCGCAGAAAGAGAGCTGCGTGCGTGTGTTAGTGTGCTCCGTTTCGCTTCATGCAGACACTTACAAATGCACGCATCCACCTACACACGCACACACAGCTTCTGGTATCAAATTCTCATCAATACATCATCATTACAACACCGCGTAGGCAGTCGAGCACACGTCAACATACACAAACACATGCACAACACAATGCTGTAGGTGCTTTTTCCGTTTGGAACGTTCTTGGCTGGACGTGAGTACACTATAACGCCTGCATGTGGTTAGCGCGCACGCATAAATTCCCTGGAGGAAATCTTCCCGTTTGTCCCGGCGACCTAGCATATGCGTGAGTGTGTGTGTGTGTGTGTGTCTATGCTCCATTTTCATATTAAATTTTCATCGACCGCAATCGAAACACCCGACGACACCCAACAGCACAACTTCTGCCCTTGCTTTCTTTGCCTCCTTGCCCTTGAAGATGGTTTCCCCTTCGCGAAGAAAGGCAGCTAGCCGCAGCGGAAACGCTTCCTATTAGTGTCAAACACGCGACGCGCGGGAAATAGCAAGGGACATAGAGGGAGAGCGAGAGCGAGATAAAGTACGCGATAGCGATTGGAATGAAACGTTAACCCCCATCCAAGCTTTACAGGACGCAAACACACACACACACACACATACAACTTCTTCTAATCGCTTAGCAGGCGATCAAGGATGTACGCAGAAGAAAGAGAGATTTGTCTCAGTACACGTGGATGCGGCCGGTGTGTCTATCATTTCGTATGCGATGGTTCCTACGATCGTTGCGCTTCCTACATTTCTGCGATTTTTGTTCTAAATATATATATATATAATATATCTCTATATAGTACTGTCATCTTGTTATATTATGCGCTCTTTTTTCCTCTTCATAATCGCAATTCGGTTTCATGTTTTCTCCGTTTCGGTTTTTGTTTCTGTTCACCGCTTTGCTTGTGTTTGTTTTGCGCTAGGATGTGTGTGTGTGTGTGTGTGTATGTGTCGGTATCTCCGTGTGTGTGTGTGTTTTGTGCAGTAAAGTATGATTGTATGGTATGGTGTTCTTATATATGGCAATGATCGCGCGGATCGCGCGCGCCCTACTACTCGCGGTATGCGAATTGGGAGGAAGGTAGCTGTCGCCGCTTAGGGTGCGAGCATTTTTGACAGTTCCTCGTCCTGCAGGCAACCCTTCAGGAACTCGTCCTGCGTCAGCTGCCCGTCGTTATTTTCATCCATCTTGGCGAAGATGTTTTTCGCGCGCTCCTCCGCCGAGTCGGCCGGTTTGTTCGATGAACACGCGCCAAGCATATCGTATATTGCCTAGGGAAGGAAGGAGAAAGAGAGACGTGAATTAATAAAAGATATATATTTTCATATCAACGATCGATAACATCCGGGTGCATGTTTATCAGGCCTCGTGTTTTCAGATGATTTCGGTACACACAAATCCATCACTGTCGGAACGACCGTAGCACCCGAAACTCAACTCCTCACCACACGAAAAAAAGGCATGTAAATAATGGTTTTTAAATTTTCTCATCCAACAGCAAACTAACGCTGACCCTGCGCGATGATGTTCTGCTAATGACATTCAGGTGGATCGACTCCACTTCCGCTACCGGTGGAAGTAGATCCACAGAAGTTTGCAAAAATTGCTCCGTCAAAAACAGAACCTTTTCCCCGTATCGTCCCGCCGCGTTTCGTGGCCGGCATCACAAGCATCGTCATCAATCACAAACCTTGCAGCCCGTACGCCGGAGTATTGAAATCTGTTCGAAGAATTTGAAGCCCGCTACCTCATTCGTACATATACCGTTTATCCTGCGCTTGATCGATTGTAATAGCTTTCATAACTGCGGGCTTTGCGTGAAAATCGGCTGCAGCACACCACCACCCAATATAGGAGGGATAAAAGTGTGGAATAGGTTGGCAAACTTCGCAAAATCTCCATAACTTCCGCATCGTTGCGCTTGACGACAGTGGCGCCAGCCTCTGGGAGACAGGTTGGTCTTATTTGCCACTTTTTACGTGGCTGCTAGTTATGAAGTCATCGGTGCTATGTGGAGGTAGTTCTACTATTTCTGCTTGTTCAGGCGCCGTCAGTGAATGGAAATGTTCTTACACAAAAAGGGCGCATTGTGCAATAACTCATCAAAAGGTTTGCGATGAAGTCATACTTGGACGTGAACTGGAAAAAGCCTTCCGAATACTTCACGAAGCAGAAAAATAACCACTCAAAAAATATAAAAATTTAAGTAAAAAAATGTAAATAAAAAAATGTGTAACTAACATCTAAATTGATCACTTCTTTAAATTTATTACCCTTCGAAATCAATAACTCCGAGGTAGTAGGGAAAGTACATAGTACAGCGGGAGAGAAAAAACGCTAAAAAATACGAACTAACGCGCTTCCCGTGCTGATTGTCAATCCAAATGTCAACCTACACCATCGGGGGGATTAGCATCTTCTACTGCACGCTGTTCTTCTCCGAACACTACTCATCTTCAGTGTGCTACAATATTTAATTTTAAAGCCCATGAAACCACCTGCCGGGATGCTTTCGCAGTTTCACGTTTTGATGTTTGAACAAGTATATCCACAAAGCAACAACGCAATCAAAATCACGTTCACATCGCGGCCAAACATTTTGCCGATCCACCAGCGAATGTTCAAAGTTGGTTCAAACACAGCACACGGTTGGGCCAAACACGTCCAGCAGGGCAGCTGGTGGCGGTGCCGCCCGAACACACCGTAACAAGAGCCATGATTTATGACCGTACTGTTTATCTTAATTACGGCACGCCGGAGCCGTTGCTCGGTGCGTTTCGCTGTGTACTTTACAAAAGGGCTTTTGTAATAAATTTCCATCGTCTTCATCGATTCGTGTGCAGTGCCCGTGCGAAAAGAAATAGCGGCGGCGGCAAGGCGTGCGTGGAAGGAAAGCAAGTGTCTCGCTTTTTTCGGTACAGAAAGGGTTTCACTTTTACCTTATGATGGACACATATGTGTGGGTAGGACGTACGGTGGTTTGCGGTCGTTTTCTAGCCTCACAAATAAATTGTGAGGTTAAATTACAAGCCATTAAAACGGGTACGTTCATAAATTCATTCACGAACCGACCGCACCGGGCGGTTTACGTGAAGACAGACAGATAAATGTAGAGCGTTTTCAGCGTGTGTACGTAGCAGTAATGAGGGGGTGAAATGTGATCGCAAGTGAAATGCAGCCTCCACGCAAATCCCATGTGAGTCATGAAATATGAATGCGGACACCGACGTCGGTAGCGCTCTAAGGAAATGAACGACTCGAGCTGTGCTGCATATATATTATTACTTAATTTTAATAAGAGAATAATGCGAGCTAGCTTCCGTACCGTTTAATAAACGTGATGTACGAACCATATGAATCTTGTCACTTTAATTCGCTCCGTTCTTCAGAAGGTTAGTAAAGTGCTGAATCATCTAGATGCCTTCCAGGAGTTGCTAACTCAACTCGAATACAAATTGAAGTAGGATACTAATTTAACCATCTTTTTTATACTCAAACAATCCGAATTTATCGCAAGATTGGCAAGTTATTTCATCCCAGAAAATGTATGGTTTCATTACGCTAAGCGATAATTTGAGGCAGAAACAATACGCCAAACTAACAATGCTTTCAGATGAAAATAGATTGTAGATGAAAATAAGACAACCCAATGTAGGCAGCCCAGCTAAATGCACATTATTTGTTTTCCTACTTTTACGCCACAGGTCCATACCCTCGATCAAATAGCGAATAGTAAAAGCTTACACTACGAAACGCGCATTGCAAGCATGTACAAAATAGCGAGAAAAAAACATCCTTTTAACAACCACATTGCACGGTCGATCCAATCGTGACTTGTCATGAGAAAACACCGTTAAACGGAAATGCTAACGCCCGGCACGGCCCGGCCGAGAGGCGATCGGAAATGCGGGAAGGGTTGAGGAATTAGCTTTTAAAGGGTTTCCCTCGCGTTCCACTCGGCAGTCCGTGTAAGGTCGTCCACATTTCCCGGTTTATTTATATATTTTTTTGCTGTCTTTCCATCTTCGCACCCCGTGGCGGTGAACCCGTAATGTCGAGTACCGAATATCTCGCTCGGTGCGCTTCATGCTGTCATGCTATATTGCATGGCCGGTGCAATTACAGTGCTGGTTAGCCCGGAGGGCAGAGCGTCGCAAGAATGCTTCCCTCGCTCTCGGTGGGTTTCAGTTTTGCGAGCGAGAATTTAGATGCACCGGCACCCACCACCAAATCTCCAACGGATACCATGTCCACCCGGTTCGAGCAGGGAGACATGGTACAGCAGCTGAAGAAGATGTTTAGGATGCGATGGCACGAATGGAATTGCATGTCCCTTTTGTGGGGCAAGCCATGTCATTGACCAATTGCGAACGGTGACCCGCCGCCCACGGCACACCGCATTCGTTATTCATCGATATCTTTTTATCATGGTCACAGGCAACAGGAGAGAATGTTCGTGAATGTTTTCCAAATCTACCCACACAACAAGGGCACTGTAGTTCGCCCAACATTTGTGGAGCTACGCAGCAATAAGCTCCAACGCTCACACGAACATCATCTGGCGTTAGCGGCAGCAAGAAAAACGAAATCGAAAATTACATCCAATAATCTGGAAGCTCACAAATCCTCTCACAACAAGCCAACAATTTACGCTTGGCCACTGACGCTACTGGGAGAGGGGACGGGGGACAAAAATCAATACATTTCAACCCACGGTTTCTCCCTCCCTCCACCCCCAAAGTTGCTTGGGTTGGATTGCAAAGGCCCGGTTCACAAAAGACGCTTGATAAAAGTAGCAAGTCCACTTCCACAGAAGGACCCGGGTTGCGCACTCGAACGCAAACCGAAGACCATTCTGAGACTTTACATTCCTTTCGTAACCTTGCCAGAGGAAGGGCAACTGTGTCCTCGTCATCCCTTCGCAGATGAATCAGGATATCATCAACTATTCTTTTGCCGACATTTACACACTGTTTCGGCTGCTAGCGTTTACCGATTGCTGGTTCCCGCCAGGTATGCATTCCGTCTGTGACAGTCGGTCGTATGATTATTTTTTCTTTATACGAATTTCCATGGTCCATTTTTTTCCATCGAAGAACCATAAATTTTATCCAACAAAGAAACAAAACACAATCTACGGAAACGGAACGAGCGAACCGAACCAACTCCCAAGAGCTTTTAGAGGATGATAAAGAAATGCGGCATCCATACAGATGCCTCGCCACCGCCGGCCCGACCAGCCGTTCGCCAAGTTTGGGTGACACAAAAGAGTTGACTTTCCGAATGCGAAACACACTCAGACACATTCACACACATACACATACAAACCAACTTTTATGCTCTTCACATCACCGGTTTTTATCGATGAAAATGTAACCCATAAATGTGTTCAAAGAGGCCCAAATGAGCAATGAGTGGTGATGGTGAGGGTGTATATATTTTTCAAGATACTTTGCAAAGGCTAGATATCAAGAAGCGAGTTCTTGTTACCTTTCGTTTTGTAGCAAAGGCGTATCGTTTTCATTACAAAACAAAAAAGTTGAATGACAGAATGAAAGATGTGTAGTACACCGCCACTTGGGGACAAATACGGTCGCAAAAGGTATGACAATGGGGCTGCTCCATCAATTCTTGGTTATGGTTACATACATGTGCAAAAGACGACAGTCAACGTGAGTGAAAAATATAAAAAAATTCAGTCCACTGCTGAAGGTCCTACCACCAAAACCATCTATCCCAATTTTATTCAAATTTATACATCATTTTTACTAATAAAAGGACATTTTTCATTCACTTTATTTGGCCATGCAATATTTTTTAGTTCCCTACCAAAACTTGCTATCTGCAAGATCAATTCTGCAATCAATTCTAATAATATCAAGCATAATAATGAAGGATAACATCAAGTCAAAACTATAACCTAACTTTTTTCGTAAGGTTTTCTATCCTGCCTCGCCCATGAAAACTTCACCTTTCTTCGCATGATATCGTATTTGACCCCAGAAAAATGGGATTGTCGGTCCTGTTTGGAAGCATTAACTTCGTATCGAGCCAGCTCTCTATCCCAGAATGCTGAGACTGGTTAAATTAAATTATCTTCCATTCTCTTTTTTGAGTGTGACCGCTGGATTCGCAATCAGTCGGGCACAGCAAAAGCATCCTCTGTATTGAATGCGAAATTGCGACTACGATTGAGAAAGCGCCAAAATGAGGAAAAAAAAAACTGCAGTTCATTTCACGGTAAGCATTCAAACGGAATCGAAATATCAAAATTTGTTTCTTCGCTTTTGCTGGAAAGGTTGTGCCTTCATTCGCGCGGACCCTTCGTGCATAAATCTGTTCCTTTCTGTTCATTTATTGATTTTTCATAAGGCCGGTTTGGTTCTTTTTTCGCTTCTACAGCGGGTACAGCGCAATGGTAGATATGATCTGCAAAAAAGCCGGCCCTCGATGTTGAACCAATTTCATACGATAACGTTTTTCACAGCGTTCCCGGGACAGGATGTGCGGCGAAAACGATAAACTAATGAATATTATACGATTTGAAGCGCTGATTCCTGCGTTGTAAAAGGGAATCACTTGACGAGCGACGAAATGGCTTCAACGCTTTATGCTTTGTACGCTCACGGACACCGAAGTACGATCCGTTTGAAATAAGTAAAATGTTAATACGATCTACCTTTTATAGAATACGATACGCAAGTTAAAGCGGGAAAATTTAATACTCTTGCATGCTTTGAAATGCTTTTTATGCACCGAAACTAACACTCACATTGATTCGTGCTGCTCTGACCGAATTCAATGAAACTCAATCTCGTTCATTGCTCATGCAAATGTTATGCGTGAAAGTGCATTCTTGTGTACTCTTACTTCGGGTGAGGTAACTCTTTCTTCCACCCAGCCGGCGTTGATGCTCCACCCCGTCTCGAACGTTCATAGAACACACACACACACAAACACACAATCGACGTCCTTTGGCTCCTTCATGCTATAAACACCACCGCTTCTCGATTATTAATCTCCCCTCCGACCGCGAGGTTAGTTACGAATGCAGCATGAAACTGCATAAATTTTGCAATCGCCTTTGGCACAAGCCGTCACGTTCAATCTCGGCTACGAAACCGGCACCAGGGTTTAAACATAATAACTTTTTTCCGGGCACCCGCTTTCTGCTCCGGAACTCACGAAAAACGCTCACGAACAAAAGGTGAGGCGAGTGAATGGCGCAGTGGCAGCGCCTACTGTTGTTGCCCGTGAGGTATTGTGGTAGAGTCTTGATTTAGTCTTATGTTCCCGCCGCCCGCTACTAACTGCTGGTGCTTGTACTTTTAATATATTCATCCACGTTAAAATGGTGGAAAAAAGGGCACAAAAAATAGTTACCCTGTTGCCGCGGCCAGGCGCCACCGTGTCTCCGTGCGGTAACCCTATCGCGCACTCACATCTGTCGACTTTTCCCCACGTACCGGCTCTGTACAATTTCACGTACGTAATGATACACCCGTATCGTATCGATTTTAGAGGAAACACCAACCAGGAGAAGGCCCTCCCCCATATAGCAACCATTTTTAATTGAAACACGATGCGGTGCGGTTTTAGTGTGTTAATTTTTTGTTTACATCGTGATATCGATATGCATAATGCATTTACTCTTTTTTACTTGTGTTCGTTCGTATGCAATTATCAATCGTGTACGTGTCGGCCCGTACTGGCCACGGCCACGGTTTAATTTGCCGGGCTCAAAAAAAGGCAAACATTTTTATTACACCCCACGAGGACGCTCTGATAAACATGTTTTTTCTTTACTTAAAGCCATCGTTAGTTTTGCTTGCTTGAGATCTAATGAAGAACATTCGTAACACTTACCTGCACTATTTTTGTCATTTCTTGAATGTCTATTACGCCGTTACCGTCTACGTCGTACATCCTAAACGCCCATTTTAGTTTCTCCTCCGGCGTGCCACTCGACGTTACATCAATAGCTAACAAAAATTCCTGTTGATAGAGAGAGTGAGAGAAAAAAAGTAATTAATAATAGTGTGGATAAATAAACATTCGTTTCGACGGTGAGTCAAATTCACAACATTGGGTACTACTATAAATTAACATTATTGAGATTAATATAAAAAAAATCACAAATCCTGTCAAATCCGGACCATAAAAAAACCATATATTTTTTGTAGTAGGAGTTTTTGTATCGAAAGAAAAATTAATCAGAGCTTCTATTTAAGAGATGTAAATTATTAAAATTCATTTCAAACGAGCCCTCTGGACAATAAACGTTAGGACTACAGAGAAACAAAAAAATGTCAAAGTATTGAAATTGCTTTTGTTGCAAGCAAACGGAACAAAATCTGGCGAAATTTGCATGAATATGATGTAATAAGCAACACCGGCACCAGTACCATGTAAAACATAATCGATTTAATCTTCATAAACATTTGAAAGAAAGAAAAAATGCAGCAAAAAATCACCACGCTGAATTTCAACGAAGATAATGCCATTATCAAAGGCGCGAACAACCACTACCTCTACTACCTAATGAAATTTAATTCAAGGAAAACATCTTCCGTAATTAAAGCGCTCAATTATGCAGATGTGCTTCACCCATTGCTTTGCCACCTGCTTTGGTGAGGGTGGTGCGAGTCGCTGGTTCGCTCGGTTGCAGTTTTGCCGCCTCGAAGCTTTCTCAATTGTTTGCCGAACCGAGCGATAGAAAGCAGAAAAATATAAAGAAAGAATGCCTTCCGTTATTGTTCCGCAGCCCGTTGAGAGCGTGCGCTGGTGGAAAGCCAAAGCAGTGCCGTGATTCATTTAAATCTTCAACAACCAATCCTGCCAATCTTGCAAGAAAGAGCGCAAAAATCGTTTTCCACCAAGAGCCGGTAGGAAGCGGACCACACTGTTTGAAGATTGGGACGAAGAAACACCCTGGCAAACAACGTGCACACACACACACACACACACATACACACCCAGCATCAAAGTGAGATCTGAAAAGCAAGCTCGTCCTCGAATGGCTTCATTCTCCTCACGTTATGGAAAATACGTCCAAACACAGGCGGGTCGGTTTTCTATCTGGTTTGTGGTTAGTTTCACAGCGACGCTGATGAGATCGGCTACTGGAGACGATCTTAAGATTCTTCGAAAATACCAAACAAATAGGGGAAGGGTTTGGGACGGGAACAGAAGGGAAGGAATAGATAAAGCTTGCTCGCTTCCATTCGCGTGCTTCCTTCGGTGTCCTCAAGTATCTGTTTAGGTGACAGGTTCTTCAATATGCTAATACCGGCTCCACATCAAAATCGTCTTTGATTCAGCAAATCGACTTTTATTCCCCAACCGTCAAACACGTAATATCGCCGTGTGAGCGAGTATGTTTTCGGGGTTGAATCGATTGAGATATCTTCGTCGCGTTCGAAGGTCGAAACCCAATCCAAACAAACAGCGCCACTTGCCAGACACTGCGGTGTGATGGCGTTTGATCCGCGCACATGGCACGTCGGTCCGTGAACAGATTTTTCCAATTTCCTGACAAATGCTTTACGCAAACAAACCAGCCGAGATAACCGAATATTGTTTCGGGATAGATGCCTCGGACGAGATTCCGATCAAGATGCATTGTAGATGAAAGCTGAAGTTCACTACGACGGCCAACCGTGGCGCACGGTGGCTTGGCGCTGTGCAGGTGAAACAGAGGTGGAATAAAATTCCCGCAAACGAAGTCAGACAAAAGATGTACATTTTTAAGACTGTAAATAAAATAAACCGCGGCACACAATCACATACATGAATCAGAGCGGATTCAAACAGCCGGGTTGTGTTTGTGTGCACACCACAAAGGCATGGAATTGCATCATCTCGGCAAACAGTGCCGAACTCCGAAACTACGGAGCGTAGCAAAACGTTGCATATTTAACATTCACATTTTCCAACCATATGAATATTCTGCTTCCGTGTCAGGGGTTGTGCCCCGTTCTCCAGTAATTTGTGCTCACCGACCGTATCGAGTTGGAAAATGTGTGCAAACCAGCTTCCTTGTCGTCGGCCAGTGCTCGGCAATCATAGGAATTTTTGTATGAAGTTGACAGTGAAAGTAGAAAATCTATTATAGATTGTCATTTGGAAATGAGTTTATAATAAGAAAATTTTAAAACTCGGTTTGTAAGCATGCACACTATTTTTTTTTAATAAATATTTTGATGATAAAAATTTTACTCATCACTGTCTTTTCCGTGTCTAGATTGAATTGAATAAAAACTAACGAGGCTTCGGACTGTGGCTCATCTCTCGCTCTCATGTTCATCCCACTATGAAATTCACTCCTATTGCACTTCCAAGTAGCTAGCGGGTGCCCTAGGTTATGGGTATTTATATGTTTGCACTCCCACAACTACATATCTTCTGCAGCGCCGGCTAGTTCTTCCCTAGTTTGTCCGGTGCGGTAAGTGGATTGGAATGGACGATAGAGGATTTTAAAATTTGAAATTTTTCATCCACTAAACCATCTTGCTGCCCCCGAGGGTATGAAAACGCTTCACGATGAGAGTAGAAATATGGGATAAAAATGATTAAGGCTGGTGCATGGAACTAGGCGAGAACCTACAAATGTTGGAAGACTCACTGGGTGGAGAATTCATGCTGAAAAGCTCCATGAAAGTAGGTTTATTTACTCAATATCTCATGCATGTTTCGCTTCCCGGAAACTAGCATTATTTCGATCGACAACCAGTCTGCTCATCCCTGCCTGATGTGTCTTAGGGTCCCCATGCATGATACAGCCGCACTTCAAAAACCCAATTCCAGCGCACCGAAAAGAGTTTCGGGAACTACTCTCGTTATAGTGTCGTAACGAAATATGCTTTTCTCCGGTGCATGATCTTGCAGCGTATTAGGCGACCTCTTTTCCGTGATCCAATTTAAGCCATTTCGGTAACTGCCAGTACGATGCTTCGCTGCGCGAACGTTACCATAAACTATTTGTCTCCATAACCTGCAGACATTCTGTAAACCGCTTGACGGTGGCCTAGATACAGCCACGTCGGATGCGACTGCGAAGGTGAACGACTCACGTTCGCGGAGCTTGTTGATGCTGACAACATCGTGTATGACGAGTTGCATGAAACATACGTCCACTTCATGTAGCGCCATTGTTGGTCGGTTGGGTCGGGCCTTGCCGTAGGCTGACAGTGCTAGTTCGTTCAGGTTGCGCCGGCGAAAGATCAAGCATCGAGCTCTCGTCAAAAGAATGGCAACGGTGACGCACGTGTTGGTGGCCGGAAACAAAACAAGCCGACACACGCGCAACAACAAACAAACACGCTCAAGAGGACATTCCGCCTGTCGTGCTTCACACGCCGGGCCACTCACGGTTCCGTCGCCGTACTAGTAGCGAGTGAATTTTTAAAGGACCGCGCGGGTTAAGAAATCTTCGATACTGTATGTTTTTTTTCTTCTGCCAACAAAAACGAAACCATCGCGCTACATCGTTCCTAGAACCGAAGGAAACCGAAAGCTAGGCACGACACATACCACGGTGGTTTCTGCTTTCAAAGCGTTCCGGCCACAACCGGGCATGTGCAGCACCGTCCCACCAAAGGACAACAAAACCGCGCGGGAGCACGAAACGATGCTTATTAGCGTCGAGTTGTTACGGCACATTTGCATACCACCATTCGGGTGGTGAAAGAGCCAAGAAAGCAGAGCCGTGGGCTCTTTTTTTTTATTTTATGTTATGACTTGTTTTTTAGGGAGGACGTATGCTCGTGGAACAAGAAACGAGAGCCGACTCTTGGATCATGGATTTTCCTCCAAAAGGCTCCCACACACAGGACACAGTTACAGTATGACTGCACGGAGTCGTCTTCTGCTACCCATCCGTCCACTTCTGGAGAAAATGGCCCCATTTGCTGTACTGAAGGAATAAGAGATAGTGGGGGAGGTGAGGGTGTCGAAGGAAAATCTCCACACGCGAAGAGCATTTGTTTTCTTTAATGCTCCTTTTTTCCTCGTCTTTCGAATTCATCCTTTCACTCTCTCTCTCTCTCTTTCTCTGTGTATCTCTCTTGCTCTCTAAAATGCATTTCCTCCCTTTCTATTTCATTTTACAAGGAACCGAGGAAAGTGGTTTCGCTTGTTTTTCAATGTGTTGTTCTCCTTTTCTACTGCTTGTTATTATTTGTCCACAGGCTCTTCTCAAGCACAAAAGCTGTACGCACACATACACGCCGCGGAGGGCAGCGGCCCATCGTGCTATACATAAATTCAACTTCTACTTAGAACAACGAACGTTTTGGTTCACGCTCGAATTAAGTAAAAATGCTTTATTTTTATATTGGATCGAAAACAATTTTTTAACAGTGCCGTTGTGGAATGGCTTCGAAATGTTATTCTTCAATCAGGCTTTTACTTTCGCTCCATTTTCTCCAACAGTTCCCGCTGGATTGTTGACAAATGGCAACAAAACATTCCCAAGAAATGGAATCATATTTCTCTACCGTGCGCAACATAAGTATACAAGAATCTTTTATTTTTAAAAGGCGCAGAAAAAAACACACGCCTGTCAAAAGGTTTTTCTCAGGAAAAACTATCTGAGTAGTTCACTTTATTGAAATAAGGAATTAAGAAATAAGGGTTTCATTAATATTTTTTTTTTATTGTTGAACTAGCATTAGTTATCCAAAAAACACAGTCCTATAATTATGTTACGCACTGTAGCAACCTCCACACTTGAGCACTTCATTCTCACGCACATGCTGTATGATCTACGCTCGGCACGAATGTATGCATTTTCGTCGAGGAAAATGAGTATGTTTCATTTTTGACTGCGAACGAGTCAAATTTTCCCGGTCGACCCGCGTCGGAGGCACGCGTCCTTAAAACACCCACGGAGAAGAAGAACACGTCGGATCATCGTTATTTTACGACGTGTAATGCACACATCACAAACGTACGACCTGCCTGGCGGCGGTAAACGTATCCATCCAACCCACAACGAATCTGATTTCATTTTCACACCACCTCCGACCGACGACAGTGTGTAGTGGCTCATGTTTTGCTTGGTCCTTTATTAGAAAAGCTTCTGTGTGGGAATCACGGTATGGGATCTTACAAAGGGTACAATTATTCTACGAGCGTGCATTCCTTAAAGCGAAAAATCTACCAATGAGGATGTAGCCTTATTCTATCACATCCTTTTACCCTCTGGTTGCCGTGGTGACAGGGCTAAAGAATTTCGCATAAAATATCTAGGAGGTTGAGGAGAAGGTTGACGATTGTTGCGTCATCGTGAGTTTAATTTGTAAAGTCTTCCGATGAATCCACCTCAGTAGGACGCCACAGAACATCAATAATCTTAGCGCATGTCTTCCACAGCGCTCTTCCACAGGTTGAAGGATTACATGCGAACACAACTCGAGCAGATTGGAACTGGATTTTAGAAGGCACGCCAGGACTGTAAGCTCTTATTTTGCACACAGAAACGAGAGAAGCGCCTATCAAATCCCTCCCTATTTTGCCTTATCGCATTGGTTCGCTGTTGGATGTAGAGCAGGATAAGTATGTATGGTAATTCATTTATAGTAAGGAATTTTCTATCCGGCATTTTAGAAATGTTCTGAGCAGTTCTCTTTTACAATTAAACGCTAAAATAATAAATTAAGGGCTAGAAAATATACCTATTTTCAATCAAAGGTACGTCACTTTTTCCAAATATAAGCAAAACTTTACACAATCGACTTCGCACAAAAATTCAATCAAGTAAATATCATTAATGGTTCCGGAAACATTTGAACACTCCGAAACGCAACATAGAACCTTAAACCGTTCGCCTTTGGCACAGCAAATAAAGATAATATCGCACACAGGCATTGAAACCGTGCATGATGAAAACAGTGGACAGACAAAACCGTCCACAGCATTTCAATCCAACGATCAGTGCTCGATTCTGTGTAATCGGTTGCGTGATCTATATTTATGAGCCACGCTGTCGTCGTCGTCGTCACTGGTCTCATCGTATTGGTGCGCAGAAGTAGCTCCAGTCGCCATAAAACAATAATATTCACGTGAAGGTGCCAGGGCCCAGGTAGCTACGGGGGTACATTCCGTTCGGCACCGAAGCAATCGCCCGCGGCAGTGGAGCAACGCCCTTACGCGACTCGAGGGAAAACCGGCAGCCCTTCCGGGTCGGGTTTACCGTTTTCCAAGGATATTAGTTCCTACCCGTACAACTCTCCCGTTTCCAACCCTTATCGAAAAGTAATAAAACTTTTCTAATCTAAGATGCCGAGTTGCGGAGAGGGCGAAGTAGGCGACACTCACCCGCATGCGAATATGAAGTGGTTCTGGAATCGAAGGCACACAAAGTCACACACACACACACACCCAAGTCTTACCTGCTACTGCGGCTGCATGTGACTTTTACGCCAGTGGACCAGCACTTTAAGACGCACGAGTGTTTGTGAGTGTGTAGCAAAAGTTTACCCATCTCAGCCATCACGAAATGTTCAGGGAAAGAAACGGAGAAAAGCGGCGTGGCGCAGCAGGTGAACCCCGAAGCAAAAGTTCATGCCCAATTCCACTACAAGTACTATAAAAAAAAAAAACAAATCTTCTACCCACTACACAATGATTGGGTTCTGGGTTGGGGACGATTTTGTTCGGAAAGTGTTTCGTTCCTGCGAAAATGTGTTTGGCCGTAGGCTTTTTGCATGCTTTTTTATGTTCACCGTTGTAAGAACTGGGACTGGAAGCAAAGGCTAGGTGGTAAAGATATTACGGGCAAACTATTAACCAACTAGTCGACAACTTTGCTTCACGTGGTTGCGAAAGTTAGCGATAAGTAGCGACAGTTTGAGGTTGTGGTGAAGCCTCCGATTCGATCCCGGATAGGAGCATGCTATCGGCGCCGGAAATAATTCTTGTGGGGAAGGAAGAAACATTATTTGAGATGTGTTCAGAATTCGTTTGTAGTAAAATTAGTAAACAACCATGTTTCTAGAAATGTTATTTGTCTTGCACGTCTTGCAAATTCAACTAGAAAAAAAAATTCTTACAATGAGAGGTCAATAATTTGACTTTCCACTTTCCAGAGTGAAAAACAATTACAAAATTTTCCTCAAACCTATTACTCAACCATACTTTACCAAGTTTCTGGCAAATAAATGTTCTTTTAAAGCTAAACCGATAGCTGAATGCGATCTTTTCCGGAACACGAACGATAGCCGATCTTCGCGCACGTCCATGTTCCATCCATGTCCTACAATATTCATTGTAAGCCGCTACATTTATTGCCTACAAGACAACGTGAACGAACGGGCTCGCGCCGGCATCCCATTCGTCATTGTAATTTGTGCAAACTTGTGCCAAGAAATATGAACCCCAATAATGCTGGACCTCCTGGAACGGAACGAACCGTAAACCATTTGTTTTACAGTTCGTAAAAGACTGCGCAACGGCGGGGAGGGAAGCAAAGGCAGTTGAGACATAATATTCGTACGATATAGCTGCACCATTGTGGGTTTCGCGAGACGTTCTTGATCGGTAAAGAATTTCCCAAGAATAGGCCCAATGTTCGACGTCCATCATCTGAAAATGTTCTCGCGCTGTTTCCACGGAAACACTCGCAGGTCGGTGAAATAATTCAAAATACTGCCGTCCCCGAGGGAGCCGACGATGGTTGCAAACGGCGACCCATGTCTGCTGGAAGTCCGTTATCCACCTTAGACTGCTAAGCACGCTCCCCCTGCGAAAGGGGATTGGACATTTTCATTCACCCACAAAATTTGAACACTTAATGTCACGCCGCCCTTGAAGGACGTCGACAGAGGAAGAGAAGAGAGAAGGGACCGCCGTCGCCTGGAGCGAAAGCGCGCATTTCATTTCCCAGCACAGGCCTGTCCTTTTGAGTTACCATCAGCGCGCTGCCATGGTCGCGTCCCACTCACCGCATCCTTCGCAGAATTGAATAAATTAAAAGCCCATCCCTGGGATAATAAATGGCGATGCTTTTCCCCGGCTGCTGGAGCAGAATTTTTGTCTCGAGGGTGGAGGTGGCAAGCGTGAGGAGAAAATTACTGTCACTCGCTCAGCCCTCCACAGCGTTCACCAGTTGCCTTCGTCCGGCCGTGTGGCAGAGAACGGAAAAACAAGACAAAGCAGCAGCAATAAAGCCGCATTTCTACGCACGGCTCATAAAAAATCCCTTTGATGTGCTCCGCGAAAGCCTTCTGCTTTGCACGGCCGGTTTCGGGACTGAGCGCACCATCGCGCGCGCCCTGGGCTCGAAAACCTGCCGTTTGTTATCTTTAAAATGATGGCTTTTTGATCGATGTGTCTCTAAAAGCCACATTATCATTCTCTCGGCATAGCGCCCATCGTGTTGAGAGCAGCCAAGCTCATGCTGCGCCCCGTGGAAAAGAACCCGACCCGACGACACAAGATTTGAAAGCACAGTGACATGTTTCGAGGGGGTACTGTGTGGCATTTCGAGACTGGGATTTGAGGTTCGCGTCAACATGATTATTGAGGGTGCTTAGGTTTCCTTCGCATTCGATAAAGCATCCTTCTTTTGGGGTGTGGTTAAAGCAGTGCAGTTTATTTGTAATTACGGGCTAACGTTTATTATTACCCAATAGGTTGTACTTAAAAATAAACAAAAATATTAGTATCACAGCCTAACCCAAAATATATGTCATTTTTTCACATTGGTACTCTTCATTTTCAAAGCGATCTAACTCTTGATTTTTTATTTATTTATTTTTTTTGTAGGGACGGCCTGGCCGTATTGCTTAGACTCTTGATTTAAAATTCAGGAAAACCGGTTTCGGTTCAAAACATTTTTCAGAAGGTTAAACTGGTGCCATTCAAAACAGATCAGTCCCGAAAAAGGCCAACCCGCACGACCAAATAAACGGAAAAGCTAATTGAAACATTTTAAAATAACAACAAAAAACCATCAATTATTCATCCGTTGCTGTGCAGAATGATATACTTCTCGCGGGTGTTCATCGAATAAATTTGTGGACTGCCTGCAGTGCTGTGACATTTTCAACCTCCGTCCCCGCAACATTACAGAGGATAAAACCAAGCCGCAGGCAACAGTGCCATTCTTCCACGTGTTATTGCTTCTCGCTCGCAGTCGGGAAGATGTTTGGAATCGAAATTTTCATCCCATCGATGAAAGTCAATTTTCCACATCCACACTGCGGGCGGGGACACAGTGATTTTGGTGCATGCAGACGCTATTTGCAAGAAAAAGCTGGCCACGACGACTCGCCCCAAACAAGATTGATTGTTGTCTGCTGATCCGGTGATGTGCAATGTCATGGTAGTTTCGATCCCGCTGGCATTTGGGACACGAAAAATCCTTTTGTGTATGTGTATGTGTGTATAGGGTACATTTCAAGGATCCAATATATATGTATCCTTTCAAGGCTGCACGTTTCATCAAACCGCTGACATCGACCCAAATCCATTTTAAACCATATCCATGATGGTTTGTGGAGATCTCCAATCGCCCGCCTGAAGGGAGAGACACTTTCTATGGTTCGAAAAATATTAGTTTTAGTTTTATTTTTCACCACAACAAAGCGCCTCCCCTGCTTGCTTATAAATGCAGATCCTGGTTTCACAGTAGGGCGGATGGAAACTTGCGCGAATAAATTTACCAAGGAAAAGGCACCCGCCGTACGACG
>JXWZ01012417.1:0-13351 GCA_000956215.1 Anopheles farauti No. 4
CAGTTTTGTTGAAAGGTAGAAACAGTTGCGACGAAAAGAAAAAAAAATATGAATGAAATAAAAAAACTACGATTTTTTCAGTATAATTATTATTTTTCAGAAGCTATTATTCACGTTACATTTCATTACATGGAAAACCAAAATATCTCTCTTTGCGACCATCTTTGCACCGCTACATCGTCCCAATTCTTTCGCCGATCATGTACATAACCGCGTTATGCAGGCGCGTTTATATTATTCTACTTATTACCTGTCCCCGATCCAACGCACAATCTTTCCGGTGTGTTTCATGAGTGAGTGGCGTGTGAAAACATGAGTACAGAAATTGCCTTCACCATATACATGTCCCTAATGCATGACCATATTGTTTCATCTACACTTGTTTTGTGTGTAAGTGGATCGCGTGCCTGTTATCTCCTATTCTTACGTGGGGTTTCTGTGTGCGATCATAGTGCTTTCAAATTCTGTGTCGACTGCTTAACCGTTATTTTGTGAACGAACGACTCTCCGATGGTGACGCACAGATTTACTGTTTTGCCGTATAAGCTCCAACTGTTTACCCTTGGGCCGCCACTACATGGACATAATGGACGTACTTTTACTTTCGCAAACCAACCACATACCCGCTTTTTGTTAATGGATAAAACAGGAAAATTGCTATGATGTATACGACAGCTTCGTGTGTTTGACGAATATCATGCACTGAGAGCAATGGACTGATGACAAAAAAAAGAAAATCATTTAAATTAGGAATAATATAATTGTTTTGCACAATTGAGATTAAATATGACTAGGTTAGGTGGAAATCGCATTTGCCACAAAAAGAAACTGGCTATTCGTTTGGTGGAGTACATGTCAAGCTGACTTATGAGTAACTACCGACCGGTGCTTTTAAAATGTAAGAAAGAGTTATATAAATAAGTGCAACATTACGGTGACCTATCAATTTTAACCTAAACGACTAATCTCAAACTAAATCTCGTTTCGAAGTAAGAAATCTTTTGACACGCCTCACACATGAAGCTCTATGCGCATGACTTTTTAGAGCGCTTTTGCTGCAAGCGCTAAATAGAGTACGCACATCCCCGAGCCTCATACCCACGAGAAGAAGCCAAAATCACATTCACGTTCAAATACTTTAAATGACAATGATTCGTCGGTTCACTTGCGACGGTTGGAACAATACTGTTGCATTCTATTGTTCCAACCAGGAAGTGGTCACGGAATTTGGGCTCTTCAACTGCAAGGAGGAAACAAAGCAGAATATAGGGCTGTGTATACATTCACGGAGCCTTCTTAATACTTACGCTGATGTTAAATTGTTGTAACGTCTTTTCTAGACCGTTAGCATTTCCGGCAAAGTATGCGGCAATGGCGTTGTGGAAGAGCAGCAACTGTTTGTGCATAACCTTGATCTAAGAAAAGCCAAAACGTGATTTTTATTTGCACTATTGTTATACTTCAAACCACTGCTACCACTTACCCGATTTTCTTCAAGAAATTGCATTTTCACCACTATATCTGAGCGTAGCTTTTCGTACTGATCTTTGCATTTTTCATACTTCTTTTGCACTTCATCATTGGAGTACTTTTGTTGAGGCTCAGTTGCGCCGCCCGTTCGCTGCTGCTCCATATCCACCCGGTAGGCATCGTACTCGACACGTGCCAGCTCGTACTGCCGGATCGTTAGCAACGTGTCCTCGATCGTCTTATTGCATAGCGTATTGATGGACGAAATGAAAAAGTTCAACGCATTCAGCAACAGCTCGCCATTCTTCGTCAAAATACGCTGCGTTTCGGCGTTGCGCAGAAACTCCTCTTGCAGCTCGGGACTCTTTTGTGCTAGATCGGCAAACGTTTCCGACAGCAGACTTTGGGTTTGCATGCAGTTGTAGAAATGCGAGGTAAACGCACGCGACAGGCGCAGTATGCTAAGATACTTTTTCTGCGTTTCCTTCAACTGATCAATCTGCGCCTCCAGCTCGAGATCGACTGTACGTGTCGATTTGCCCAGCTTTTCCAGCATGATCTGTTTGGTGCACTTGTATGTGGTGATGCTCCAGTTGCGGAACGTATCGAGCTTTGAGGAGCCATTCTTGATGTACGCCGATTCGTCCTCCAAGCTGACCGACGTCGGGGACGTGAGGCTGTGATTGCTAACGTTACGCAGGGTTAGCGTGGTGGAGTGCTTGATCGTTTGCTGCTCGGAGCCACTGTGCACCACATCGGTACTATCGTTCATGGACGGAGTGTTTTTTAGCATTTCGTGTATACTTTTCTCGTTCGATTTGTTCATGCTTGCCAAGTTACTTCCACCACTTCCTGTCTGGGATCGAAACAAAGAATCATCAACCGATTCACGCTATTTAGTGGTGCAGAAATGACGAAGGCACTACTATTATCAATCCGAAATACGATAACCAATTCATCAACATGAAAATGTAGCATAAATTACCTTTACTATGGTTTTTACACAAAGTTTAGAGGGTGAAAATCAGAACAGAGCGTTTTTTCGTTTTGTATATACTTCGCGACAAACGTCATTCCCTCTGTTGACGCCTGCGCAGTCTTTCCAATTCACCACCACAACCAAACCCGGGTATGTTTGGATTGTTTTCGCTTTGACAGCCAGTCAATTTGAGTTTTTTTTGTCAAACTGGCGAAATCAGGGTTTCAAAATTTAGCTATTGGAAAATTTCTTAATAATTTCATTTTTTAAATATGAAATCTTTATTCCTTGATAATTAGATATTTCTGAATTTAACAGATCAGATTCTTGTTGATATTTTGGAAAGATCGTTATTTCTTAGATTACTAAGAATTACCTGTTTAAAAAGAGAAGTTGTGTGTAAAAAAATAAAAGTTTGAATTCTCTTCCAAATATAAATTAAGTTTATTGAATCAAAACTTTCTCTGTCCACAATTGAAATCATATAATGGATCGCGCATTAATTCGAGCCTTCTCATCTTGAGATTACATGATATTAATTCTCTGGCACGCAATGCATTTTGTATATTATCTACCTCAATAAAGGGTAAGTAATTTGCCAGCATGAGTCTATAGCTTTCACTAAGTTCTTTATGATTCTTGCACAGTAAAACACGACGCAACAGTCCTGCATCCGTTGTAATTCCAGTTGTATTGTCACGCAATTTTAAAATGCCTGTCACTTCGACGTGCTTGCCTTTCAAAACATTTCCATTAAAATTGTTTAAACAAAGCTTAACACTGAATGTCCCATCGGGAAGCTGCATATCGCTGCAGTAGATGAATATAAAAGTGTAATTAGCCATATAGTCGAAACAAAAACAAGCAGTGAACCTCACCTCGGTAAGTCTGGAACACACAACGACTGCAAAGCATTGCCGGTAGAGTCAAGCATTCCAATCACCGAACATTTTCCGTAGTGCAAGTAGGCAGGATGGTCTGCTAGGACGATTTCTTCAACTAGAAGTGGCTTGTAATATTCACAAAAGGTTAGTATTTCGGTAAATTCACATTCAGCTGAGTCTTCCATGCTGCTGCTATGTTTATATCGTGTGAAATGACTTTGTTTACATTATTTTCGCCCCAAAATCTAGGTATTTGGTAGTGTTAGTGCTGTCACTTTCGTACAGCGTCCAAGATTGCTCGGTTTTTAAACGTCAGCGATTTGTTGAGTTGTGGACAAAACAAAAGTTTTCTTCCCCGTACGCCATCTTGTCTTTAGCTAGCCAGCTGTGGATTAATTTGAGAATTTTGCGGTTGTTTTCTACTTTTGGATTGCAATTGAGGTTTGAATATGTAGGTAGTCTGGCGTACGATCACGTACGCACTCAGTAAGGTAATTTTTCTAACGCTTTGCTCTGTTTTTTCCCTATCGTAGGATCCGTCGAGGAGGACGCGATAGTCGTAGCGCTGAGCGAAGTAGTCGTAGTTTTGGAGGCGGTGGTACTTCTAGCCTAATGCGTCGCAACGATCGTAATGGTGGCCGCGTTGAGAAGCGGTTCGACCGTATGGAGAGGAACGGAGAAAACCTGCGCAGCATCCGTTGGGATCAGGTAAAGCTGAAGGCTTTTCAGAAAAATTTCTTCCAACCCGCTAGCAGCGTCTTGAATCGCTCTCGTGCCGAGGTCAACCAGTATCTGGACAAGAACGAGATCACGGTGTACGGAAAGGATGTGCCGGCTCCGATATTGCACTTTCACGAGAGCGGCTTCCCGCAGTACATGTTGGACGAGTTCCAGCGACAGGCCTTCAAAGAACCGACCTTTATTCAGGCAGTCGGTTGGTCGATTGCTATGAGCGGCCGTGATATGGTCGGTATTGCCAAGACGGGGAGCGGAAAAACGCTCGCCTACATTCTGCCCGCTCTAGTGCATATCAGCAACCAGCCCCGCATCGTCCGGGGCGACGGACCGATTGCGCTCGTACTCGCACCAACGCGTGAGCTTGCGCAACAGATCAAGCAAGTGTGTGACGATTTCGGGCGCCGTATGGGAATCTACAATACGTGCGTGTTCGGTGGTGCATCGAAGTATCCGCAGGAAAACGATTTGCGCCGTGGGGTTGAAATTGTGATCGCCACACCGGGTCGGTTGATTGATTTTCTCGAACGCGAAACGACCAATCTGCGTCGGTGCACGTACCTAGTGCTGGACGAAGCAGACCGCATGCTCGACATGGGATTTGAACCACAAATTCGTAAGATTATCTCGCAAATTCGCCCCGACCGGCAAGTGCTGATGTGGTCCGCCACCTGGCCAAAGGAGATTCGCAAGTTGGCGGAAGAGTTCCTACGGGACTATATACAGATCAACATCGGCTCGCTGAATCTAGCCGCGAACGAGAACATTCTGCAGATTATCGACTGTTGCGAGGAGTACGAGAAGGAGAACCGACTGTTCAAGCTGCTGGAGCAGATCTCGTCGCAGAACGACGGAAAGACGATCATCTTTGTGGAAACGAAGCGTAAGGTGGACAAAATTGTGAACGTCATTCGTCGGCAGGGCTGGCGTGCGGACGGGATTCACGGTGATAAGTCGCAAAAGGATCGCGATTACGTACTGAACACATTCCGTCGCTCGAACAATGGCATCCTAGTAGCTACGGATGTGGCTTCGCGCGGTCTAGGTGAGGATAGCTGTGTTTTGTACAGTAGTAGGTCTTGACAGCAGTTACGCACTGGCTGCGATACATTTTTGTCGCATATGTCCCGGTTAGGTTTACTTATTTGGGTTTTCCATTTTTCCGTTTGATGAATTGGGGTACCTTGTGGTCAGTCGTTGTATTCCGTTAACCGGCTCTAGTGCTAAGGCTTTGTTTTCGTTCTTCGTTCCATCGTTCGCGACGTACCTTCGACATGCCAATGTTTCTTCAGTACTTTAGCACGTTTCCCTCGACGCACGGAATCCATAGCTGGTGGGGAATATAAAGAAAAAGGTTTGCAGCCATATGGACGAACGCACACTTATTCACATTCTAGCAAACGCATCTGACACTCGCCACATTTTCGCACAGACAAATACTCGTTTATTCTTATCCCTTTATTCCAGAGCACATCGCCTGGCGGAGTACGGTTTTGTGCACGTAATTGTGATGCACATGATGCTCTGGGTTTCCGTTTCGTTCGAAAGCGAAGGGTTCCGTTCGTCGAGTGTTCGGTTATCGAAATGCGTGCGTGTAACGATCGTGTGAACTGAACAATAACATATGTTTAATGTCGAGTGAAGATATAGAGCCTCATAGCAAGATGCCTGATCGCGGTCGGTTCGTTTAGTCGGTTAAATCCCCTACTACGTGTCCAAGAGATCCGTCTTTCGAGCGACTGGGCTGGTCATCAAACGATCGACCTGCTGCGTAACAAGCTCACGAAGGGAATCTAGCGAATTCGTCCCATACGTCTTCTCCTATCGCTGACTAACGGATGGTGTGTGTGTGTATGTGTATGTGAGAAAGTAATGCGCGCCAGTTCCTGGTAGGGAAAAGCTCTTACTAGTACACTAGAGCATCTGGTCTAGTGTCGGCCCACGGTCCACCCGATGAAGCGATAGTCGTCCTATAGCTCGATCGATATCGCAGCATTGTCATTGGCTCCAAAAAAAAAAAGCAAGATCGCCAACGGAGTCATTTGTACGTGCTGTGCGGTTAACGAAAACAGAATTGCACGCATACGTGTACAAGTAGTGGCACGATGCCATTGTTAGGGCCTATAGATACGGTCGACGTGCGGAGAGTGCCGTGATCAGCGTGGGAAGTATGGAGATGGCATGTTCAGGATGACGGTTCTGGATGGTAGTGAATGTATAGGTAAGTTGCCATCTCCTCTGTAGCACAACTCCTGCTCACAACAAGTTGACCGTATGTTAATAGGCTAGGTGATGATTCTGCTTCGGTGTGTAATAATAATGTTTTTTTTGTTGGTATATTTACCGTTTAACGCACACGTCTTGTATTCTTCGCAAACAGCCCGATTTGTTCAAACCTTTATCAACCGCAAAAGCGTTTGAGATCTTCCTATTAGCATTAATATTTCGGGCGTTAGTTGCAGGCGTACAGACTTTGAGTCTGCGGGTGTACCGATGAGTGTTTGATTGCTTCAAGGAACTGTGGGCGCATTAACATGATTACTTACAGAGTAAACTCATACACGTTGGAACAGTAATGGTTTGGTAGATAAGTTTGTAGTTACAATTGAAATTAAAAGTTGAGTCCAAAATAGACCTTTTGAAGCCGCAAAAGAATTTCGCTATAACGAAATAACGAAAATTCTTAAATATATAGCACGACGAACGGTATGGTTTAGTTTCATTGCTAGTCTTGATAGCCGAGTTAAAGTTCTAGTTTTGTGCATCTGCAACGTGTTATTAGTGTCCGTTTGCACATTGACACAATTTCTCCTGTTGATTACCACTAATGCTTCCAACGAGTGTGTACGTGAGTTTCATTTTGCTTCTAAAACTGCAATTCGTTCGATAATTGTAGCTACATTGTACGTGCTACTAAAATTCCACACATCGGTGGCGAATTCGTTTTATTCTCTTCTTGCACGACCTTTAACCCGCGATTGAAGGCTAACTAGTTCGTATCGGATATGCGTCAAACTGCAATGACTGACCGATGTATGTAATTGTTTGGCGCTATGTACGGTATGCATCGTTTTTTTTGTATGTGCCTATTTTGTGTTTCAATCTCTATCCGCACCATGATTCCAAACAGCGGTAGGGGACAGTTTGTGTGATTGAACGCTTTTCCGGGATCTCCTTAGCGTATTCGATAGTTCCATGGCTGCGATATTTAAACGATTTCTTCTTTTCGCTTTTTGCACGTTTTGCACCGAAGATGTGGACGATGTGAAGTTCGTCATAAATTTCGACTTTCCCAACAACACTGAAGATTACGTGCATCGCATTGGCAGAACGGGACGGTCAACGAACAAGGGCACTTCGTACACATTCTTCACGCCGGCCAATTCGTCCAAGGCAAACGATCTCATCAGTGTATTGCAGGATGCTAACCAGGTGCGTGTTAATGAATACATTTAAACGGATATATTTCCCTCCAATAAGTACCATGTAGTATATATGTCATGCCAACTTCATACATTTTATTGTTGACTCTTAATGATCCCATGGACTGGAAATATGTTTTTACCAAAAAAAAAAAAGAAAACATTTTTTTCTAAAACTACTGAAGTGTAAAACATAACATTCCAGATCTTTCCAATTACTTCAAAACAAGGCACTACATATCATTAGAGAATATCGTTTTATATTTTATATGTGACTAAAATAAAGTTTTATTCAAACACATGGTACTTTTTGGAAGTTCCCAGTTAAATATTCCAAAAATTATTTGCTTACTAAAACCTCTGCCAAAATCTTCCAACGATAATCAAACTGTGACATTTATCTGAAATGTTGTTATTAAAAGCGAATTATAGGAACTTCCTGCCTTGAAATGATTATTTTTTAAGGTTATTATTGACCTTATTCGTAAGTAAGCAATAAATTTATTCCAAACCTTGAAGATACACGAACATGTTGGTTTCAGATAGATGCAAGTTGTTTACGTTTGGAAGGTCATAAAATTGTGTTGGTAGAAGGTTCAGAGTACTGTAAATATTCGTATTTGTTAGTTCCATTGTGAGCTAATTGGTTCTTCATTTTCTTGTTACATTATAGTACATTAATCCAGAGTTGCAAGAGTATGCCCGTGGAGGAGGTGGTCGTCACCGCAGCGGAGGCGGACGCATGCGTGGAAATATGGGCGGCGGCGGAGGTCGCGATCGTGGCTATGGATCTCATGGTGGTAGGATGGGAGGTGGAAGTCGATTCAGTGATGCTAGACGCGGTGATGAAGGTGGTTATCGAAATGGTAATGACGACCATGGCTCGAAGTACTCTCGTCGGGATGAGTATGGCCGCATCGATCGCGATCACCGCGATGGTGGATCTGGCCGTCCTGTGGGTGTTGTTGGTTACGCATCCAGTGGAGGGCCACGCGCCGTAAACGGTGTGGCTGGTATAACGAACGGTTACTGCGGTGGTTCGGTGGCCGCGTATGGTGGTATGGATGACCGTGGCTATGGTGGACATTATGGAGGTGCAGTTCAACCACCTGTTGCTTACGGGGGCAGTGCATACGGCGCCCAAGGATCTATTGCTCGCCGCCCAGACTCGGATCGTTCACGAGCACCGGCCGGTGCTGCCATCGGGCTACCGGCTACTCCCGCTATGCCCAGTGCAATCGCTTACGCTCATCCGGGCATGCCACTGAACGGACCGTACGGTGCAGGCGTTGGATATGCGTACGCGGCTCCACCACCAACCGCAACGATCGGCCGCTCCGACGGATATCCTGCACGGGGTGTGATGCCGTCAATGGCACCGGGTGGCATGTAAGGCCAGCGAATGTGTAAGCGTCCAATTCCTATTGCAAACCAGCACACTTTAGCGTTAATGCACTGCTGATTGACTGACGGGTGGCAATTCTATGCCTGCGTTTAGTAGGATGCGGGAAACAGAGCGTAGCGCGGAGAGGTGCTCGCAAGGAGATCGGCAAAAAACCTCATAAAATCGTGACAATTTATTTCGGCTGTTTTTTTTAATTACAAATTCGTTTGCGTACATAAAGCAGGAATAATTTTGTGCATCATACATTACTTTGAACAATTTAGTGGTAAGAGATCGTATCCAGAGGCGTCTAGTTTTATGTACATGATTTAAATTCAATGCATATTTATGAACTTATGAAACCATTTTTCCAAACCCTTTCTGGATGAATAGCAATAAAGAACGTTTTATTTTAGTCGTACAGCGTTGCCTTTTCCTTCCCTTGGTGTGTTCTTTCAGGTGGAGGTGGATCGTATTCTGGCTAAACCGCTGGATGGTATTTCGATAAGGGAACTTGTGATGGTGGACGGTATTTTTTGGTGAATTCGGAATTTAGTAAACAAAACTTTAATTTCATACAAACAATTTAACTAAATTTAGTAGCATATCTGAAAAGAGATTTCATGCAGTGTTTCGCGTTGATGTACATGACGACAAAATGCATAAATAAACATGTTTCTATTTCGTCGTCCAATTTTGAACTACCAGTGTAGCGTAATCATGTTTTTCTTATTAAAGCTAACATATCTGTGCATCTGCACGTAAGTTATTCATATTAGCTCTACTGGTCCCACCTGCAGTGCCACCCAAATACTTGATGTTTGCTTCACTCGCGTGCCAGAACGAGAGTTCGGTTTTTTAAATAATTTATG
Source organism: Anopheles farauti No. 4 (assembly GCA_000956215.1). Classification (NCBI taxonomy): domain Eukaryota; kingdom Metazoa; phylum Arthropoda; class Insecta; order Diptera; family Culicidae; genus Anopheles; species Anopheles farauti No. 4. Next base: position 9,747 of record JXWZ01012417.1, read on the forward strand.
ACTCTCGCTGCACACTACATCGGACCATGCTTAAAGTAATGCTTAAAATTTGTATTTTGTTTTAGGAAACTAAGCATTTAACCTAAACTCAATCATGTCCGCTTAGGAGTGTACCTAGATTGAAACCGACAGGTTGAGGATTATTAATCGAAAAGGATTTTAACATTGTTCAAGTATACTGGCATTCTCTTTGCTTCTACGGTAGATTACAATTCTAAAATCCCAAACTAAAATACACTTCATAATCATCAAGGTATTGTTAACATATTAATATCTCGCTTTAACAATAATAATTTATTTGGGAAGAACTGCCATCGGCTGCTTGTTGCTCATAGGGAAGAGAATTTTAAAATTATGTTCAAAAATACCAAATTCAACATTTCGAAGCCGTATCTCAGCAAACTATCCTGCTGAGCCGTCGTCAAGGGAGATTTGTGAGAATCCGTACAGAGGATACTGCCGCATTTGAATCCGGTGTCCCATATGCCCGAGACGGAGGCTACTTATCCGTCGTCATTTATCTCCTAACAAAAAAAAAAATGGAACAAAAAACAAAAGCATCCACAGTGAAGGTTAAAAAAAATGGCAAGCCCTCATGCGCACGTTTGATGTAAGTAAGAGGCCGAGGCTCTTGATAAGAACCACCGCTGAACGATGCATATATAATGCAATAATCTAGCTTAGGAAACTTTTCACTTGGCCAAGTTCCAGGATTAGAAGATTGCGGGCAACCGTGCACGCGAGGCAAGAAAAAAAAATGAGATGAAAAATAGAGAAACATAGCGCCGTGAACGAACTGGCGAATGGTATGCATTAAACCAGGTACATCGTGCGCACCGCAGGTGTCAACCCAGCACGAGCCACTCCGGCATCCTTTTGCAGACGTAGCGCCAGACCAGCATCGGCTCCGTTTGGCACTCCCGGTATAGCGTGCCAGCATTGTGCGATAAAAGTTTACTACTTGCATGATAAGATAGGGAAAAACGCGCGATGACACACCGTGCTCGGTTTCATCGTGCTGCAACCCCGGGAGTTCCAGGGAGAAGGGCATGAATGAGCTGTTGGTAATATGGGCAGGAATGGTAAAAGGCCCGGCAAGCGAGTCGGATGTTGGAACATCGGGAGAGAAATCTTTCCACCCTCATGTCGCGCTGCCTCCGTGCGCTTCCGTCGCAGCACGATGGACTAGGTCACCATTTTGCGGCCGAGTCCCATTTTCCAGCGAGTGTGGAACGAGACTCTTTGCGCTTGCCACCCACCGAACGCCATTTCACGCGCATTGTTGTTGTTTATTCTTGCATTTTTCATATGCTAGTGGCATTTTTGCTGATGCCCCGAAAGCGGTGAAAAGTGGAGAGCTTAGTGAAAGCGAGCAAAGTGTCCACGCGAACAAAGCGTAAATGTGTGTGTGTGTTTTTTTTTGTGTTGCAAACGTTGCGGTGGCGGCAGGGATGTGCACTTACGGATGGAGATTAAACCGAAGAACAGATAGCAGCCAAAAAAAACGAATCAGTAAATGCAGAAGAAACCACCAAACAAAACGCTGTGGAGTGGAGCGAAAAGTAAAACGTGGTATATTAATATTTTATTCAATAAAACGGATAGTCCCGCTAAAGGCTAATACCACCACCCCGCTGGACCGTAGCGCAAGGCAAAGTTTAGCCATTTCGGACACTCGTCGCTGGTGGAGTCGGTGTGGTTATTATTTTTTGGCTGTATGGTCAGGTAAGTGCTGCGCGAATAAATGTAGCCAAGGCAAAGGTAAACGATGCATCGAAACAGCGTCGTGTTGGCGCGTTATTTAGACGTTGTTACTACGCTTCGAGCTAGCTGATGATAGTTCGATGCGGAAAGGTACGAACGGGTAGGAGTGTAAATAAAAAATTATTAATCTTTTTTCCTTTTTTAAGAACGTGAGTAGATCGTGATTCGATTGTGATTCGCAACTAGCGCTTTGAACGATACCTTCTCGAACGCAGCCGAACAGCAAACAGGATCAAAGCAATATTATGTGATTCGAATGCTTTTCAGCCCATAATTTTTCGTTTTTATCAACAACCTTATAAATTTTTCTTGGTCGCTGTACTCTGCAGCGTTATGTTTCATAATGGATTTGTCGAGTTTTTGGGTATTATTAGTAAGCTGAAAATTACGAATGAATGTTGCACGATTAAAGTAAAACTAACTTTTACAAAGGTGCCTAGTAAGACTACCCGTGAGTGTGGCTAAGTTAATTTGGATTAAACTAGTCAATTTAATACTATACACGCTAGTTAGTTACTCTTTACTAGGATTTTTAATTGCAAGGACTGGCAACTTTAATCATCTATTGAGGGACAAGACGCATCAGTAAAAAGCTACCTTTGTCACCAAATCGAAAAGCACGTGGATTTACTTTCTAATACCATCAGTAACATGCGAGTGTTTAGTGTAGATTCCTGTAATGCTAGGCACATAAAATATGACCAGAACAAATTTCAAATCCACCACTTATTTAGCCAGTATTGTTATTCGCACGAAAGTTTTTCGCTTTCAAAAAATCCTCAACCTTTTTGGTTGCAATGGTGCTGAGGTTTTTCGTTACATTGAATCAAGGAATTCCTAGCGCTACTGCTATTTGAAGGAATTTCTAGCATTCCAAGCGCTTTGCTGACCCGATTGGGTCTATGTGTGGTGCGTTTTATTAGGCTTACTATTTGAATGGTTTTATGTTTATCCAGGCTGCGTTTCGTGGACGTTTTGGAACCCGTTCTGAATTATTCGGTAATTGATATATTTTATTTTTCTTGCGTTTTAATTGCTTTTATACATCGGTAGCACACCACTAACACCATTGCTTGTCCGATGAACGGTAATAAAATATTATTATAACATTAATAATGTATTCTAAAGTTTCATGTATTCTGTTGCCATCGTGAGTTTTAAATTAAAATTAAATTTTAAATTAAATTTAAATTAATTAATCGTAACTTGAACATAAAATCAAAGTTGAAAATTAAATAGAAGATTGTTTGTATTTATCAGCATTAGTCTAGCAATCGTTACTTATAATAAAAAAAAAACAAACATAGTTGGGTGAAAAAATCGTAAATTTATATGATATTAGAATCGCTTTCATGAATTAAACAAATAAATACATTATTTATGTTAGGTTTCAGCTATCGTTTACGTTGAAAATGTTAAAACACATTAAACGAAGTGCGCATGACATTCTGACCTTAACAATAACCTTTGTGATAGAATATACCGATAGAAGATACATTATTTAACACATCTCCACCGTTAGAAGCGATTCATCCCGTGGATGACATCACCATCCGGTCGGCTCTGGTGCGAAAGATTTCAACAACATAACGAGCCACTTTCCATCGACGGAAATGTGCACGGGGACACAATTTGTAGTTTCATTTTATTGCCGAAAGGTTTGCAAAAGTCTATTGCCGCGGCACAAGATGGGATTGGGCCGATGCGGAATCCTCGCACTCGTCGCACAAACTGTGTTTCGCTCAATATCGTTTAGCGCTCCCGAAATGGCTTCGATCCGGGTTTGCAGCCAGACCCGCCAGCGCCCGGAACGAGTTTCCCAATCGGAAGGCTATTTTTGG
>JXWZ01012423.1:0-13546 GCA_000956215.1 Anopheles farauti No. 4
TGTTCCGACCTCGGGTGAGCTTAAAACAAAGGCGAAAATTAAGACCCATTTCACACAGGCCGCCAACGCCGTCGAAGCGTCACGATTTCTCGCCCATCCCCCCTTCGGACGACGACGTATTGGCCTTTAGGTGAATTTGACTACGCGCACCAGAACCCAAATGGAGATTTAATGCAAAGCAAGTTGGAAACTTTCGTCCGGCCTACGCTGGCACGTAGGTTGAAGTGAAATGTGTGAGGAAAAAAAGAAACCACAAAAACGCCAAGCCTAGCGCGAGTGAATGAATTTTTTTTTCTTCCATATTGGACCGTGTCCTTGTTAGAGAAAGGGTCAGCAGCGGAAGGTCCGCCGGTTGGTCTGAGGTCTCACTTAGCTTGGTGAGCAACAAAAAAAACGTCCGAACAAATCGACACATTTGCACGCGGTAAGGGAAAGAAATCGAATGAAATATTCAACATTTGATTTCTCGCTTTTTCATTTACTTTGCCACAGAACCGTATCGGGCGTATTTTTTTAATTTATTTCTTGCACTAGAAGAAACATTTTCAAAAGAAACGGGCCACATTCCGCTCCGAACCCGGCGAACAGCTGAACCGTGGTTATTTCGGACCGAAAACCTGACCTCAGCACACGCACACACAAATATGCTGCCGTTGGGCTGACCTCATTTCTTGCTGCTCGATAGTGAGATATTTTTAGTGTAAGGGTCGCATCCCAAACCCAATGCCTGTTGCGAACACGTCATAACACACCTCTGTTTACATTCGCCTCCCTGACCCCGGCCCCTGACGCCGGAAGTAGACAGTCAGCAAGCTTTCGCATGCCCCCTGGTCGAATGAGGAAAAACCCACCGAACCCACAACCACAGGAACCGCTGGTCGCGGCCTTTCGTTTCAACCCACACCAACGCCGATCAGGTGCCGAGTTCCGATGTGTCCTCACCGACGAGCAACGGTCGTCCAAATTGGGATTTAAAAATTCATTTCCCTTCAGATGCAAATGGGGGCTCTCCTGCTGCGTTCGCTCTGTTTCATTTATTTGTTCTCCTTCGCCAATTCCCCAATGATGCCCGGTCCCAGGTCGTGCTGCTTCCGGTGCTTCATTCCATACCATGCCGTGTGGCATAAGGGCGAGCTTTTCTTGCCGCGCGAAAAGTCTACACGGGCCCGGTGCTTATCAGCTCTTGTGCCAAGCAAAGGGCCGTTACCACATTGCCGACTGGTGGAGGTGGTGATAAATGCTATTGACACTAAATGCTAGACTGATACCGCAGCAGCAGTTCCACGCGGCACTGGACGGGAAAACGCTTACCTGGGGACTATTTAAATCATTCCGTATGAGTGTGTGCACGCTCTGACAGCAGGCAATGGAAAGGGAAAGGCACTAGCAGCCAGGAGAAGGTTATTTTCGAGATGATAAATGTTGCTTCCATTTGTTCTCGCCACTCAGGATGAGATATGATCCAGGTATTTTATAATATTAGAGGTAGGGTTCTATTCCTTTCGGCTAGTGTTAGAGAAGGAGCTACCATATTCGTTTCACCTTTTCCTCCACAAATAATGGTCGGCCGGACCATTATTTTTTTATATATGCAAATGTCGTCGGAAAAGCCTTTTAAAGCTATTTTCAACTTCCGTACATGAAGTACGCCGACAACGTTTTTGCAAACAAGTACGTGTGTGTGTGTGTTGCAGGTTAACTGCTTACTTTGCACCGCAACGAAAGAAACGAAAATGGGAAAGAAAAATAATACCTAAAAATGGTACAACACTGTTGCTTGCTTGCCAGTTGGAGGAATGAGTCCACTAGCGAAATAAAAAAAAACACACAAATCTACACCGACCTGCATTCGGAAACGACTAGAACAAGGTGGCACTAGCATGCTTGAAACATAGAGGTAACCTGCGACAGCAGTACCATCAGCACCAGGCACGCTGAAGGGTGCTCAAAATGGCTTCATTTTTATTTCGAAATGCTTGTGCTGGGATGGTTATGACAATTTGGCTCGGAAGGACTCCTTCTAGCGGTCGGGCGATAAGAAGCATGAAGCCATATCGCGTTGCAGTAGATTTTTGCGGTGCCCGTTGCAGATCGCTGTCGGTGATGGTGGTGGACGTGGTTGGTTTGTTCCACGCTCCGCATACTTCTAACGAGAGCGAAAAGGTTCGAGCATTGTTCGTATCTGATCGAAACGATTTTTAACAGCGAATTTCAATCCACTGAACTAACAACATTCTTCAACACGTGTTGAAAGTAGATTTCATATAGAATTATAAATCTGTCTAGCAGTTGCTTAAGTGGAACTTAAGTTTATCTCTCGTTCACTTCTAAACAACGTTTAAAATCGGACAATGAACTTTGAATCATTGGAACGTACAAACTAAACGCACACTAAAAATTGTTCATTCCGATTTCATTTCTAACTTATTCACCAACTCTTATCACGTACAGAATATGTCTACAAAATGGCCATTTTGGCAGTGGCGCACTTGGATAGATTAGCATATTTCATTTGAACATTTGAATACGGCACTCCGTTTTCGATCGATCGACACAGTAGAACAGACATCAATGAGTTAAACCAACCTAATACTATATGTTTTCCCCTCGAATGAAAAGACAGCATGACATAAAACTTTTATTTTCCATAAAATCTTAGCACACCAGTTATGTAAAGTGAGTGAAAAAAAAGCAAAAACTAAAAGAAAGGAAGCTAGTTTGAACAAAACTGCCAAAACGAAACCACATTCCGAACGTAGTTTCGTCGACAAACAGACGTCGCGCCTCGTAGACGAGCGAGAGGAGAAAAAAAAACGAAGCCACAGAACCATTTCGACTAGCGCTTTTTTTTTTTCTCGGAGCGAACGGATGCAGCAACACTACTATTCGGGATGAAACATAAACAAGGGAAAGAAATAAAAATGGAATCGTTACGAGATGCCCGATGTGTTGTTCGCTGTAGCCCGACAGGCGCCACCGGTTCTATTTTTTTTGAATGTCTATCTTTTTGTCTACGTACGAGCGCGTTCCGGATCGTATCTATAGTTGCTCCCAGCTACCGGTCCACCACCACTCTCTCTCTCTCTCTCCTACATCTTCTCCACCAATTCCATCGTCCCGCGATTGCAAACCGATTGCTTCGACAGTGTTAAATATTATGTAAGCTCTCAGCCGTACGACACATTCCCATTTACGATCGTAAGGATAGTGAGGAGCTTCCCAAGCTTTGCATCAGACACACAGACAGACAGCAGTACGAGTTTTGGAAAATTATATACATTTTACTCGTTCGCACTTGTTGACAAAGGTGCGATGTCTCGGACGCAGTTCTCGCGAACGATTTATTGTAGTTTTCGGTGGTGCATCCGTTGGTTAAATGTTTAAGAATAATGGTGACTAGTTTCATGAATCATAAATCATCAGCAGAAAATTCACATAAAACAGTGCAAGAAAGCAACATCAAACTTGAACACGAAAGAGGTTTTAATCTTATCACTGCCCAACATGCTGAATAGGTTTCGCTTATACTTTAATTGCTTGATTAAAAATTTATCGAATTGTAACTTCATATAACATTATTATTTAAATTGCAGAAAAAAGGCTCCACAAATCTTGCATATAGACAGGTGATTGCTGTTAGAATGAACTTTAATTTTGCAACCAATCAAATGCCAATGATACATTCATTTGACACAATCGTCCTTCGTTGTGTGAAAAAATGTGAAACATCACGCTATGAATATAACTATCATTATTGTGATGCCATAAAAGACCAGATCATAAACGACTGATGGTGAACGCATAGATACAGCAGTTAGACTTCACAATGAACCAGTAATTAAACGTACCGCAATGAACTAAACCATATCAATTCGGACATCCAATCCGGTCGCACCGAGTCGACCACGCAAAGGCACTACACAACTTGTGATGTTTAATTTTGTACATCACCAAAAATCCTTTCATCCCATTAGCCTTCACCCCGGGCACATCCGTTGTGCGCACATGAGACGGAAACTTTGCCTTCGCTGCCCTAATTGCTTACCGCAGAACGCAAATTTTCATTCACCCTACACATAATCCTACGGACGGACGGCCGCCAACCGTACCTTCGGAGGGGCTTTAAGCGGGCCGGCCGCACCGAAGCCACCTTCACGCCATTGCCGTTCGCTCGTTTCTTAATTTCCCGAAGGATGAAACGTCCAAACCAATAGGTCGCAAACCGTTTAGTTGCATCATCAACCGGACCGGGTTGAAGCCAAAGACAGGATCTTCCCCTTGCGCCTAGTTAGGGAATCGCAGGCGAAAAAGTGAAATTAATCTGTCGAACGCCATTCAATTTCGCCGCCGTCCTGCAGGCCCGGGCAGCGACCACACTGGATGGTTCCCCACACTGGGGCACGAGTCGTTTCTCTAGTCGTTTCGTTCGTTCGGTTGTCAGAGGAGAAAAGATGGGTAGTATAAAAAAGTTTGGGTTTGTTTTCCGATCCGAGCAAAAATCCCCGGTAAAGAAACGCGTTCCGTCGCGTTCCGTCACCGTTTTCTTCAGTGTGGGCCGCAAAGAATTTTTTTTCCTTTGAAAAGTGTACATCTTCAACGATAAACGTGCCTACGCCGACCATAGAGCCACAACGGAAAAGGAAACCAGTGAAAAGACTAGGAAACGATGAAGAAAAGAAATGTAGATCTTCGTTTCCAGGCGATTTCGCCGGCGCGATCCTTACTACGGTACGGATGGTTGCAGCGTTTTCCTTCGAATCGAAAGGCAAACAATCAATTTCCGTCGATTCCGCAAGGCGATGGGCGTATTCTTGTTGCGGCTTGCTGTCAGCAGTCACGCCGCACACACTGAATAATCAGAAGGTGCGGAAGCTTAACGGGAAAATCCATTTGATTCCACTTTCCGCCCCAGGTTGGATTCGATTTCCTCGCAACAACCTCCTCATCCTCCCATGCACGTGTGACCTTGCGGTGAACACTTAATTCGAGTTCGAGTTTACGGATACGGCAGAAACCTCCCGCAGGAGTGACAGACACGCTGACCTCCAACGATGGTTTGTAGGGCTTTACGCTGGAAACCCCGAAACGGTCGAACCGATTGTCGCTATCGATGGATCGGTTCTTACGAACGCTTCAACTCTCGAGGGTGGTCGCTTTCGCTAGTTTGTTGCCTTCAGGATTAGGACATAATTCACTGAAGCTCTCGAGAGATCCCGGTTATCTTGGCACTTGTTCGCGATTGACGCACACTTCGTGGAGTTGGGATGACACTTTCTGCGACGATGTGGACGATTAACTCCGGCGGTCTCTCTGGGGATCTTGTCGAAAAAAAAAAAACACTCGCCAATCCTTGTCACTATGAACACGGCACATCAAATGCTCATAATGAAGTTTATCTTCCGGTTGGAAAACTTCGGTATACTACTCACAGGGGATAAATGGCAGCGACGCTAGCGTCCATCCATGCTACCGGATCGAAAGCCACGGTACCGTCTCCGGTTGAATGTAAAATAATCCTGCGCTTGCGTCTGGTGACTGGCAACGTACTCACTGTTATAACGACCAGATTATGACATGCTAATTAATTTCAATGGTTTGTCACCGTTTCAGACCTCCGCCCGTACCCTTTATGTGTATCCTGTGCACTGTACAGGAATTACAAAGTCTTCCTACCGACACTGAATCGCCGTGGTACGCGTACGGAGTCGAAACTTCCCCGCCTTAACGACAGCCATTTTCAATCGACCCCGCTAAGTAGACCCGTCACCCGTTTGCCCTCGAACTCGATCTTATTAGCTGACCAACTCAGCAGGGCAGACTCCCGCCACCAGCAAGGCTCGCTCTCCAGCCACCACACTCCAGAGCATATTTGTCGCGTAACTTAATTAAACCATTTGTACGCCTTTTGTGTTCCCTGTTCCGGGCCGGAAGTGTGCGATATGTGGTGCACACGCGTTGCTACTGCCACCAGCGTGCCAAGCGAAGCGTAACGTACGATGAAATCATAAGTAAGGCATCAGTAGAGGGCGTCCGTCGGCAACTTTTCACGATTGCGGCATGGTCACGGTCCTGCCCGGAAGCTTCGCGGTGCGCAGGGTAAAACTGTAATTGAGATAACCCGTAATCTTTGCCGTCCAGCGTGCCGTACCAGCAATGGTCCTGTTGCTTTCGAAACCCGGCTGTACGGGGGAGGAAACACCATAAACCGTGACGGAAAGCAATCTTTAAACCAGAAACTCTATCTCATGCGTTGTTTTTAGTAGCGCGATGGGCATTCCTCCCACGGGTGGAATGGGGGGTGGCAACGCTGGTAACATTTTACTGGCCTACACACAACATGCTACGCTCGATTCTGAATAGCGTGGTAAATGTTTTAAATAAAACCAATATGTTATGCTAACAATGTCCACATATAGCATATGTGCTGATGGTAAAAATATATGTTATTTGAGGTTAAACACAAAAAAATAATACTCTTCTATACGCTACCGCGTGCTGGGCGCCTCCATTGATGTTGTACAAAATTGATTCGTGACGATAGTATATCGTAACACTAAGTAGCATTTGTTTAATAATTGGAGAAAGTATTAAAAGCTACTTACTGCTAATGTAATTAGTGTGCATAAAATTTAAGTATAATATGTCGTTTCTAGTGCATTTGAACACACAATTTTTCTTGTCTATTTATGCAACTCCGAGGCGTGAAATTCAGTAGCTATTACTTCCGTTGAAGAAAAGCTCCGACAATCGTTTTAAATCATATTTTTCCTGTATTTTAGCAGTTCATATTATGTATGAACAATGCATTCTAAATTATATGGGCCCTTTTTTGATTTCCGGTGACTTACCTCGTCGATGAATTCAAAATCACCATCTCCATACTTGTTGTTCATTAGCTTCTTCTTCGCGTCGACTGCGTACGAGCCGATCGTAGCCAACACAAGAAACACCGTGAAGGTAAACCACAGCTTATGCATCTTGAGCTCCTTGTGTGTGCCTATTCCGACTGAGGCTGGCTGGTTGTAGCAGCGATAATAAGCAAAACTTATCACAAGTCACTTCCGCTCGCGGCAACACAACACCGCCGTCGACGTTGCGTAAAAAAAATATTTTCTCTAAAGGATCAAAGCACCACGTCCACTAATGCACACCTGCACAGCGTAAGCCTTTGCTGCGCGAGTGAGGACTTGCGGCAATTTTACACGGTGACGCTAGCGGAACAGGGAACGCTCCTTTCCTTCCACCCGAAGGTCTCGCGTTCCGTTCTCGGTTGAATTACAGGACGTACCGTCACTGTTTTCCTCCGTCACACAAAAATGCCAGGATAGGTTTCACCACACAGCCACACTAGCACACACGCGTGTGTGTTTGTGTGCGTGCCACTTTTTAATCACGTCTCTGTTTTGATTAACTCCAATACCGCACCACCGCTTCGAGTGCGCACACCGTAGAAGTTCACCGATTCACTAAGGGAAAAAAATGTTGCAAAGAAAACGGAAGATGATTGTAAAGCCGTTTTACGAATACGTACACTCACAACAACTTTGCGGGCACTAATACCACTCACATTTACGCAGACACATTCACACCAACACCTGCAAACAGACGGCGTAATTGATCCAAGAGTATGGGAATTCACAGACGCGCACGGTTGCGTACACTTCCGATACGACGAAAAGCACGAATCCGATTGAAAAGTGTGCCACCGTGCATCCGACGGATTACCTCGATTAGCGAGACCGAGCAGGTCCGGATACTGTCGTCCTTGTTTGTTGCATTGTCTGCAGCGCGTGGTTCCAGCGGCACCCATCTGCATTCTGCTCCTGGCCGCCCGCTTTCCACCTTACATGCATGGAGCGTGCGCAGTACTAACATCCCTGCAGACATTCCATGACATTCCGTGACATAAGGATCCAACAAAACAGGACACCATTAAGTTAGTCGTATTTGTTTGATACAAAATGACGCCCCAATGTCTGTCAACTTTTTTGAGACGTTGTATCGAAAACAAAGTTTTTATTTTCGGCCGGTGTCGTTTGAACAGAATTTGGTACTCACTAGCTCAACACTACCACATAAAGTTGTAAATAAGAAAATTTATTTCTATTTCACATTAATTCACGTTTATTTGTGTGTGTATGATCCAAACATGAATAGCCTTCAACCTTTGTTCTTCAAGATTAGCTTCAACAAAGTCTAAATGCTGAAAGTATTTGATCTTACTTTAATATCTTATTAAAGAACCTTTTGTTTAAAAAAAACAGATGTTATACTTATGAAACAAGCTGTATAGAATTGTGCCAATAAAATAATACCCATATTATGCTCGCAATAAATATATTGATCACATAAAAGAGTATGAATAAGCAATGTGATAAGCTCCCCTGATTAAAAAAGTACGTTACATAAATAAATATCCTATTTCATAATAAAGTTCTCTTATTTGGGGACATGAGCTAGTGCTAGCACATTTAGCATATTGTTGTACTGCAGCAAAACAATTAAGCAATCAACCGTTCTTTATATATTATATGTCGTTATAAATTCACCGTCATAGTTATATATTATGTTGACGTAATACAGCTTATTCCTGTATTCTATTAGTTTAATTAAATAGAATATGATAAAAAATGCTTTTTTAAAGCCTAATATTTAGTAAAACAGGATTTTATTGTTTCTTTTATTGATAGTCTTCCTATGTTTCTCAAACAGGATGCGTTCTGAGGATAAAAGCAACACTTCAAATCTAACACTACGACGAAATCGAAGAGTTTCATGGCTAAGAGTTTATTTACCCTCATGCAAGTAAATATCTAAGGATTATAAAATAATTTGATAAATTACCTGAAAATACGCCCCTAAATTTACGTTAGTTGTTGGATAACAGCACAAACAGAATCATACATCACACCAGTAGCTTTAATCACATTTTCCATAGCTTTATTTTAAATGCTTCGACACTCATCTCACTATAATTAGTCCTGTATCCGTGTACTGTTGCGAGCGAAAGTTGTGCGATCACTCGTTCAATCAATAAATATGCAACCGATTCGCAATCTTCCGTACCGTACTAGTTGGTGATTTGTAAAATTCTTTTCTAACCATGACAAATGGCTTGGAATATGTGTATGCCCTTTTACGTGTGCAGTTGTCGTTAACTTTGCTCAACATAGATAATCCCAGCATGAGGTGCGTTCCTTCCGTTGCTGGCCCTGGGAACAGCAGTGCGTTCGCTTACTTCAGCGTAATGTAGTGCCATTTGTCAACTGTGGGTAAAAGGAGTTGTAAATTTAGTTAAATCGAATATAATTCAATTAGGATATAAACTCATAAAGCATTATTTACGTTAATTAACCAAAAACCACATCTAGCAAGGCGGCGACCACTTTATTTGGCACAATCATCATAAACCACAACTATTGTAAATACTAAAATCTAGACCATATTCTGCGCGTAAGGCTTATAGATACCACTGGATCCGCTACAGTTTCGAGTAGCTGTTCTCCTGTCGGAAATGCCATTTGCCAACTACGTAAACAGAACCGCGATTTTATACGGAAACATAAAGAGAAAATATGCAAATAAAAATACAAGCATTAGCAATAGTGCAGTTTCGCTTCCGTTCAAGCATTATATACGCATGTGTTAATACACTTTAAGTTAAGTACTATGCATGCAAAGTGAACAAAGCAAAAACTTACGTGTTTCGCTGACGGGCTCGGGATTACCACCGGTTGAGCTCTTGGCAAACACTTCATCCGCCGCATCGTTAGCTACCAGGTATGGCGAACCATCAACGGTTGTGTTGAGACTATAAAACAAACACATGATATAATCATTAGTTAGCAACCATTCATACGACGAGCACTCTCAGACGTACCAAGAAATTCCATTATTATCAATCTCCTTGTTCACCAACTGCTGCCAAAACCGATGCGTCTCAGCAACCGTCTTGGTGGCAAATGCCGCATCCTTCGCTTCGCCGTTGAAAGCAAACTGATTCTCCGGCTTGCCATCCGGGATTTTGTAGATCTTAAACCATTCGACTGAGGCCCGCAACAACCCCGGAAACACCGTCTCGACGTCGGCGATATCGTTCACCTGATCGGCGACCGGATCGTTCACGTTGATCGTGATGATCTTCCAGTCCGTTTCTCCCTCGTCGATGAGCGCGATCGTACCTAGAATCTTCACCTGCAGAACATCGCCACGCTTGGCGATGCGCGAACCGATCTCGAGCACATCGATCGGATCGTTATCACCCTTGCAACCGGTGTCCGCATCAAGATGATCGGGATTCTCCCAGGTTTGCGGGAAGGCACCGTAGTTCCAAATGTAGCCATGGTGCGGGAAACAGTTTGCGACGAAGCGCAGTTTGCCCTTCTTCACGTCCTGCTTGATCGGGTTCAGACCCTCGCCCAAGCTGATCTCCATCTTCGCGTTCGTCCATCGGGGCACCTCCACCACCATGTTGTAAACCGTGCGCTCATCGTTTGCGAACAGTGGAATGTCATGCAGAGGTGAAATGGACTGACCGTTCTCGTTCTCTGTGTAAGAAAGCGCGAAAAGTGCAGCATGTTATTAAAAAGTGGAGGTGTACCGGTCGTGCAATCGCCAGATGACACTTTCGTCGCGTGTACGAGCATCATAAAGCAATTAATTTGTCACTTGCTGGAGATCTCTATCGCGATTCGTTACTTCCACGAACACTTGCCGCTCGTTGCAGCAAAAGCAATTATGCGATCGAAGCACTATTGTAACAAGATGTCGTGAGTCGTTTAGTAACCCAGCGGCAATATTCAATAATCGATTCCACCACCCATTCCGCCACAACTAATAACACTACCGCTGCCAGTCGCTGCCAGACTTTAAAATGAGCTTTTGTTCTTCGTGTATTTCTAAACACAACCCTATTCCGCATGCTTATCAAGCGATAAGACGTTAAGCTACTGGGAAGGTCATCACTTCCGCGTACTTCAATTCCCGTTAAACGTGAGTCAAGTTCGCGGTCGAACGAAGGGATCAGCAGACTTCTACCGATAACCGATTCCACCGCACCTTTTGCTATTTTTAGGTTATGCAATTTTATACACCACGTATCGAAAATGTCACTACGATAACATCACAATACACAAGTCTCAAGCAAAGTGCGCTTAATTGACTAAATTGATTGTATCCCTTCAACGTCACGTGCCCTACGATGCGATAGGTAATAAGTTTATGTTAACTTTTCGCGGCGTTTCTATACTCACTGAAATACACCCGGTAATCCGTGGAGTTCGAAGCGCCACGTTCCACCACCTGGTACTTGCTGGCCGTCATCGTTCTGAATGCTGCGTTGCTGGCAAAGCCTCCACTCAAATGCTGTACACGGTTTCGGGAATTTTCCGGCAAGGATTTGTGATCGCAAATGCTGGAGGAAAGACCGGCGCCACCAAAACGCTGCACAAGCGTCGGCACAAGGAATACAGAATTAGTGACTGGAGCTCGGAGCAGGATCGGAATTCCGATCCTAACGAGGGTAGATCGCATCTGATCTAGAAAAATGTATTGTTGCGTTCCTACCAGATAAGCTTTGATTTAACTCGCTTTATACTATCGTTTCCTACACTTACAGTAGTAATTTAACGTGAACAGAAAAACACGCCAGCAGCGGTCTAGCACGCACGACTTGTCTTCTTCGACTTTGTATCTTTTTTTGAGTGATGATTTTCTTCGCTGAAAGTGTTCCACACGTGGCACATTTGACAATACGCGCGCACTTGCGCTATGTTTTGTGGTTGACAGATGAAACATAAACATTAAACGGTAAATTCTTTGAATTTCAAATTTGGCAGAATATAGGCGCAAAAATTATCCGAAAAACTTGACAATCTTCATCAATATAAACTATTGATATTTTATTCAACCTGTAAGTCATATTGGGGAATAAAAAAGGCTTTTGGGAATACCATCGTGCGTAGTGATTGTCATAAAATCCTCGTGTGAACACAAATATAGCTACACAATACCGTGTAATAATAGCTTAAGTTAAATTTTGATCTTGAAATTTGTTTGATCGACTATATTTTACAAATAACATCTGTTTTTCCCGTTTCTTAAAGTACATTTATTGTTCTAAGCTAGCCCGCCAGCTGTTGCAACATTAACTAAAGAATCAAATTTGTAAATAAATACAAAGCATTACCTGCAGCGCTCGTAAGCATTAGATGTATAATTCCATGAATTTAGCGTTTATTTTCAATTTTCGTTAAACATATGAAGTATTTCTCAGCAATATAAAACTTATTCATACGAGGCGAACATCCATGTTTCACTTGCTAAAACAAAGCTTAGATCGCTCCCGGATTGGAAACGACGTTAGTGATACGACTTACATCCCCGACGATTTTAATCGCTTTCACGACCCAGGTTAGGGTCCTTAGCTCGTACAGCAAATGCACCCTAGTCCTGTATGGTATGGTTGAAGTTTTGCTGCCGAAAGCCTTATTTAACATGTCCATGCGGTTCGAAATGGTAACGAACGACCATTGCAAAACGCCTGCCTGACGAAATGCCTGCCTAAGATCCGATTTTTTCTATCTCATCTGAGTTCTCTGCATCAAGAAGTTGAATTTTCTTCTGGAAGTGTGCCTCGATGGTTCTGCAGATTTCCATACTATGATCGCTGTCGACAAGGTTAATGGCAATACCATTCTTACCTATTGATGAAGCCAAAGAACCAAAAGAACCGTTGGCGTAAGGTATATAAGGGTTTCTTGCATTAAGTTCACTTACCGAAACGTCCTGTACGACCGATGCGATGCAAATATGTTTCACAATCAGCCCGACCACTTTGGTCCATCGGTAGATCAAAGTTCACTACAATCGTCACTTGTTCAACATCGATTCCTAATAAGTACGATAGATGGAAGATTATTGTTAGAATTTGCCATCGAGAAATAAAGTTTGGGTTATATTTAGTGGGTGGGATGAACTACATAAATTATTCTAGGATGAATTATGCAAATGAATTATAGTGAATAAACTCTAGCGGTAAGGACAAGGACAGTCGAATAAACACCACCGCGCAATCAACACATGATTTCAGTAATTCACGATTCACATATATCGTAACGAATAACGAACGAACACAAACCGGTGAAATTTCTACAGTTATAAACTGCGTAACATTTTTTTCAACAAATCTTTTACCTCTCGATAACACGTTAGTGGTAATGAGCACCTTTTCCAATCCGGCGCGGAAACGATCCAATACGGCCAGCCGTTGCTCGACCGTCAGCTCACCAGACAAAACAGCCACCGAATGACCGTCCTTAGACATTTTACCCGATAGCCAGCTAGCGGTTTTACGAGTCTGCGAAACAAAAAGATGCCATAAATGCCATTACCACATGCGCGTGTAAAACCTGCACCGAACAAAACTTACATGACAGAAAATGATGGCTTGGCCAACTGTTATCACACCATATATGTTGGAAATCGCTTGATACTTCTCGTCTTGGTTCTTGCATTTCACGTAGTACTGCTTAATATTATCGCCTCC
>JXWZ01012424.1:0-14247 GCA_000956215.1 Anopheles farauti No. 4
CAGGACTCGCTCTCGCGTATATATACCATCCCGTCGGTGCCGGTGGTCGATTGTTTCCAGGTTAGTTTCTATTTATGGTTATTTTTATTCACCATGAATTAAACCTTAATTTTTCTTTCAGAAAATAAGGCAACAGGTTAAATGCTGCCTGCAGATGGCTTCCGTAACGAGCCGCGCCGAGCTTTCCGAGGCGCTAGAAGTGATCGAACCGACCAACCTCGACTACTTCACGAAGGAAATGACGGCCGAATTCTTTGCACTGAAGGGTCTGCTACTGGCACAGACTGGACGCTCCGAGGAAGCGAACAAAGCGTTCAGTGCCGCCACCCAGTTGCACGACACGCTCATCAAGGCGTGGGCCTTCTGGGGTGACTATCTGGAGCACATCTTCACCCGCGACTATCGGCAGATTCATCTTGGCGTGTCGGCTGTAACCTGCTTCCTGCACGCGTGCCGCAGCCAGATCGAAAGCAAATCGCGCAAATATCTTGCCAAGGTGCTGTGGCTGCTGTCCTACGACGACGATAAGTCATCGTTACTTGACGCGCTCGATAAATATGCGGTGGGTGTTCCGCCGGGTCAGTGGGTGCCCTGGATCCCGCAGCTCCTGTGCAGTCTGGTGCAGTACGAAGGCAATGTCATCATGAACTTGCTCAGCCAGGTTGGACGTATGTTCCCACAGGCCGTGTACTTCCCGATACGGACGCTCTATCTGACGCTAAAAATTGAACAGCGCGAGCGGTACAAGAGTCTCGAGCAGCAGCAAGCGTCCATAGTGCAGAAGGCCACCAAGGAAGGTGGTTCTGCGACGTCCGGTGCCCCCAACGCCACGGTAGCAGCTACCGGAGATGTTTCATCGACATCCGCTGGCGGTACTGCTGGAGCGAGCACGGGATCGCAAACCGCCGGTGGAGCGAACAGTGGTCAGAGTGGTCCCGCTGGTGCCGCCACAACCACCACCCCTATACGTGCAACACCACCGATGTGGCGTTGTTCGAAGATTATGCATTTACAACGTGATATTCATCCGACTGTGCTGAGCTCGCTCGAGGGTATCATCGATCAGATGGTTTGGTTCCGCGAGAACTGGTACGAGGAAGTGTTGCGTCAGCTGCGCCAAGGGCTCACGAAGTGCTACGCGATTGCGTTCGATAATCGCGGTGCAGTTAATGAGGCTACGATCACCCAGCACACACTGAACTTCATCAAGAAACTCGTGTCCACGTTCGGCATCGGTATAGGTAAGCATCGAGTGCCTTTCGTTGGTTAAATCCATTCATCTTCTTCTATAATATCTTTGAGTTTTTTGAGCAATTTACTTTGACGGTTCATAAAAATACGCAATAAGCGATTTAAATAGTCTGCCGGGTGATTAACTTTTTATTAGTATAGTACATAACAATCATATTGATTCACAAACATTACCTCTTTCGTGCGAAATTAATTTATATTTTCGTTTTCGATCTTATCCAATTTAACCTATACATCTTATCCCATCATAGCGACACGATAGGCCCACTCTTCGATACGTTGCCTGTACGATTGTATCCACTTTAAGCAACCCAATTAAGCAGATAATTGGACACAATTTATTTAATTGTGAAAAGATTCAATGCGGAAAACATAAAACACCTCTCCGATTCGGAATGAAGGCACCTCATTTTTTCTTACCCATCTTATCTCGCTCTCTTTCTCCTCAGAAAACATCTCCAGCTCCGTGTCGGCTACGTTCGTTTCGGCCGCATCAGAATCGTTGGCACGGCGAGCCCAGGCCACGGTTCAAGATCCCGTTTTCCAGAAGATGAAGGGACAGTTTACCAGTGATTTCGATTTCTCGCAACCCGGTGCGATCAAGCTGCACAATCTGATCATGAAGCTAAAGATGTGGATCAAAATTCTCGAGGCCAAAACGAAGCAACTACCGAAGTGAGTTTGATTGGGTGGCAGACAAATAATTTCAAATCATTTAACTTTTATTATTTCTCGATTAAATTTCGCTTGCAGATCCTTCCTGATTGAGGAGAAATGTCGCTTCCTGTCTAACTTTAGCCAGAAAACGGCCGAAGTCGAGCTGCCCGGTGAGCTGCTGCTGCCGAAGAACTCGCACTACCACATTCGCATCGCTCGCTTCATGCCGCGTGTTGATATTGTGCAGAAGCACAACACGGCCGCCCGGAGGCTATACATACGCGGTACGAACGGGAAGATCTACCCTTATCTGGTGGTGAACGATACCGGCATCGCCGACGCGAGGCGCGAAGAGCGTCTGCTGCAGTTGCTACGCATGCTCAACTCGTACCTGGTGAAGCGCAAGGAAACGTCCCGACGCTTCTTGTATCTCACGGTACCGCGCGTCGTGGCAGTTTCGCCCCAGATGAGACTGGTGGAGGACAATCCGGCCAGCATTTCCCTGTTGGAGGTGTACAAAACGTGCTGCACGAAGCTAAACATCGAGCACGACGCACCGATCACGCGGTATTACGATCGTTTGGCCAAGATCCAGGCACGCGGTTCTCCGACGAATCACGTTATTCTACGCGACATCCTGAAAGAGACGCAAACGCAGATGGTACCGAAGACGCTGCTCAAAGACTGGGCAGTACGGACGTTCCCGTGTGCGACCGACTATTGGCAGTTCCGGAAGATGTTTACCCTGCAGCTGGCCTTGTCCTGCTTGCTGGAGTACGCGCTCTGTTTGACGCGTCTTAACCCGGACATGATCTACCTTCACCAAGACTCGGGTCTTATGAACGTGTCCTACTTCCGGTTTGAGATGGACGACAGTACCGGCTTTCTGGACGTGAACCGTCCCGTTCCGTTCCGGCTAACGCCGAACATTGCCGAGTTCGTGTCCTCGGTAGGTGTTGCCGGCCCACTGACGGCGTCGGCCGTTGCTACTGCACGCTGCTTCATCCAGCCCAGCTTCAAACTCACCACCATCCTGAAGGCGATACTGAAGGATGAAATAATAGCGTTCCACAAGAAACGGTTGATCGACGAGAAGGTGCTCGTGGATCAGACGGGTAACGGTGCGTCAAGCACCATCTCTTCCACCACCACCACCACCACCGCGCCGGCTTCTTCCACCACCGCCGGAGCGGCGGGAACACAGCCAGCGACGGCCAGCAGTGCGACGGCCGACCAGGACAACGTATCGATCGATATTGACGCGGAAACGATCATAACAACGGTGAACAAAGCCGTCGGTACGATTATGGGCCGGCTGAACAACCTGTCCCGCATCGACAGTGGCGAAGCGAACCGTATGAGCACGTTCGTGCATGTCGCTACCAACCCGGACAATCTCTGTCTGATGGACCCGGCATGGCACCCGTGGCTCTAAGGTGGTGGATAAAACTATTGGTGAATTGTATGTTTTGAGTGTATTGTTTCAATCGAATCGATCCTAAATAGACTAGTACGTATGAAAATTAAGTGAACGAAAATTACGAATCATTATTTTCTCATCACCTAAACCAGTGGAACAAAACTGCGGATGTGTTAGCAGGTAATGTATTGGATAATATGTCTAAAAGCATGGAGTGGATCAGTGGTGTAGCGTTTGCAGCGTTGGTCTTTTGCACTACAGGAACTGTACAATAATCCCCTCTAGATCATCGTCTTCCCTCAGCGACGAGGGAATAAAACAAAGTATTGGTATAACTAGTTCACTAGGAGTGGATATAACTGAGGTAATCTTCACATTCATTGTATTTTCAAACTTGCTTCAAACAGGGCCTGGAAGCAAGCGTCTTCTGTAAGTCGAACCAGATCGTGCTTATAAATTAACCATTTTTGATTTCGGTCTTTTTAAATAGAATTGATTGCACGTTTGAATTAGAACAATCATTGGCTTACTATTATGGTGAGCTCTACCAGTTATCTGTGTTGAATAGTTACTGTTTTAGTGAGCTCTATCAGTTGTACGATGATTGCTAAGTATAATGGATCACTAAAGATTTACCGGGTTGGCAATCTGCTAGATCTAACAACCAACTTTTTGAAAATGGTTGCTTTGTTTGTAGTAGCAGTCATTAATGCATGCCCAATATCGTATTCTATCGTATGTCAAAATATATATTTCGCAACACGGAGAATGGCATTAATCATAATTAAAATTTTTAAAACCAACGCGTGTTCTGCTGAGAAGAACATGTACCATTTATTGATTAAGTTTACAGCTTGCGTCTCGCTATCTTTTCTTTTTCACAATTTATGCTTAAAACAAAGGAAAGCCCACTAGAGGAATACGACGGAGTACCTCTCCACTACTGCTTTGGATCCGTTGTTGCCGTCTACTATTTCGTGTTTTTGCTTTTATTATTATTATTATCAGTTGCTAAAACATATCATTGCTCTCCGCTTTTGCTCCATCCATTGTATCACAGTCGAAATATACGTTACTTTCAACTTGTGTCCATGCTTTCGTATGATTTTTTTCGTTCAACAATGAGGTTTAGAAAAATAGGGATAAATAATAGCGGTTTTCCGATACCGCCTCATTTCATCGTTAGTTCATTTTCCTCGATCAATACAGTTCAATTAACTGTGTACACAGCGGCTTTAGGTGAAAAAAGTAAGCGAAAATAATTATCTTAATGCAGGCAAAGGTGTTTATTGGACAGCTACAGTTTCATAATAAATGGGATCCGTTAAGGTTAACGTGATAAGCCTTGAAGCAAAACACAGCACAGTTCCTCGGATCTCGCGAACGTAGCATAATAATTATCATTGAAAACCCCACGTTGGACGCGCTACCGAATGTTCCTCTCCAATCGTAAGTGGAATGCATGATGGGGTTGTGTTTGTATTTTGTTTCAGTTATTATCTTCGCAGAAAAAAGGAGAGTGTGTCAGTGAGCGTGTACCTAATGTCTGCTTCGTGGAGATAATCTAAATAATTTAAACAAGAACGTAAAGCGCTTTGGATTCTGTGACGTCCCTTTTTATCATTGATTTTTGTTAAAGATTTTTTCTATATATATATATATAACTTATCGTTCATTTTCCACCCTCTTTCACTCGCGTTGCGTTTTTAGTGTTTCAGAATGATGATGAGAATTATGAACGCTAGTATCGCGGCTGCTATCAGCGCAAGAATGAGCTTCTTCTTGCGTGCCTTGTTCTGAAATGAAGAAAGAAACCTATATCTCAAGCTCGGAGAACGACATACACAAATACATACACAACAATTTATGCGCTTACCTGATAATGACTGGCTTGTTTAAGCTGCTGCACTCCTTCCGACACAAAGACGCTCGTCTGCTCTACCGACGCTTCGATCGAGTCCACCTGATGGCTTTGTTCGTACACGAGCGCACCAAGCTTCTTGTAGATTTCATTAACACTAACGATATTTTCCTGCGAAATTCAATCGATGTCGTTTAGAGTGACGTTCTTCCTTCGGCTTCACCCGATACACAAACGAAGGCTTACCTCAAGCTCACGGATCGTCCGTTCCTGTTCCTCAAGCGCCTGTAGATCGATCTCCTCCTGGAGCTGCTCCTGCGTTTGACCGCGGGATCCGGTGATAAAGTTGTCCTCGAACATGGAGGCACTGTTTGACGTGCTGTTGTTGTAGCTCGAGCCCATGCTCGAATGATGCGAACCGGGCGGTTTGTGGAGCGTCATGGCGGCTCCACTCGCTTGTCGCGCTTGCCGGACGGCATTCTTCTCCAAATCGACCGTCTTTCGCTGGACCGCCTGGAAGGCATTCAGGACTGCCGAAAATTCATCCACCAGCCGGTCACGCTGGATCTTCAGATGCCGTTCCTTACAGTTCACCAAATCGTTCAGCTGGTTCGTCGTGTCGCTGATCAGTTGTTGTGTATAGGATCGAATTTGGTGGCTGGAAGATAAAAATATAAGGATAACAAAAGCATTAAAAAAGAATTAGAAAATAGATAGCATTTCACTACCAATTGCAAAAAGTAAATGCATGATTTCATATTTGAGTATTACGCATCAAATTGCTTTCAGTTGCGTGAATGGCAGACTAGATTATACTTTGTACTACTTGTACTAGTACACTTTTGTACTAGATTATACAAAAAATATATATGCAACATAGCAACTGAACAAATACTAAACTTTAAAATGATTGTTTCCAACATTTATATTTAATTTAAATTCAATCAATTGCAATGTGCAGCAGAATGGTAAATTGTTTGCGGCATTTTAAATTTCACGTGCTATATGAAACAATTAAATGGCAATAAAAACTGGTAGAGTCTTAATGTTGTACATGTTCTGATCAAGTAACTTGCTTAGAAAGCGCTGAAGTAAAACTACGATCGACAAACTTTTCCATGCATACTCTTGCGAATTTGTTTGAAACTTAGATGATGAAAACTTATAAAACTTCTACTAAATGCACGAATGGATGCACATTAATGAAATATGATGATGAAAGAAGATGTAAGAACATAAAATATTCGAATCATTAGTAAGAAACAAAAGGAGCTCAATCGTACATGTGTTGACGGTATAAAACACATCTCGCTGTATTCAGAATTTGATAAGTGTCTTACATGGAAACCATACGCATATGCAGTCTTCTTTTTATCTCATCGAAAGCCACGGAAAAATGAAAAACTGCGAATCAAAAGCTTGTGTAGTCGTATTGCTAGCAGGCGGTGACGATGTTTATACCGTCTTGAGACGATGTTTTTAAACTCTTCCACAGTTTGTCAACTAAGCAAGATAAGATACGGGCTAAGACGGCGTGTCAGCCGCATAATAACACACTTACAGCTGTTGTTTTAGCTCTGGCGAGTCCTGCGCCGTCCCGAATTGGTTGACCATACGCTGCATAGACGATACTGGAAAGGGAATGGTACACCATGCTAAGCTTTGGAACATCTGAAGCAACCCCACGCAAATTGCTTACCATTTTGTTGGATCTTCTGGATGCTGGCCACAACAATTTGGGCCGTCTTCTGAAAGTCCGCCTCGTTGGTGATGTTCGAATTGCCCGGGGCATTATTGT
Source organism: Anopheles farauti No. 4 (assembly GCA_000956215.1). NCBI lineage: Eukaryota > Metazoa > Arthropoda > Insecta > Diptera > Culicidae > Anopheles > Anopheles farauti No. 4. The sequence goes on from JXWZ01012424.1 coordinate 6,988, forward strand.
CGAATGATGCGTAACTCATCTGGGAACGAACAAAGCGTGGAAGAGTAAGCCGTATTGTACAGGTTGCAAAGCAAAGACTGATGTAACGTGTGCTTCCCGCCGGGAATACTCTCTACCGACTACTGTATTCCGGGAGCGTCAGCCAAAGCATATGCACAACGTTATTGTTTTCGCTTGTCAGCAGCACCGTACGACGATAATTTGATTATGGCAAAGGCGAAAGCGTCACCATAAAGTGAATCACCGTCCGATAAGCCCTGCCAACTATTGCATGTCTCCCGGGCTTACCTTTCCCTCTTGGCGATATTGCTATTTTTGGTTCTCCTTACTCCTTTATCGTCCGGTCTAGGCTATCTTACAGGACTATTCCTACACGTAGAATTTCGCTGAAGGAAATTCACTGTTTAACTAGGGTTCGCACTTGATTTTATGCACCTGACACACCACAAACTAACTGAGTCACCAGCATTGTTGGTTCTGCATAGCAAGTGAAAGCGGAGTTCTGAACTATTCTTTCCGGAAAGATGTTAGAAGGTACTACTACAACACTTTGATTGCAATATAAACACTGCACAGAAGGTATTGTTCCCAGGGTGATTACAAATTGCCAGATATGAGAATCTTCCCCATAAAACTACAGAGATTACGACGGGCAGTTGTTAAAGCTAGTATTTTTTACAGAAAATGACAAAATTGCGATACGAAATAACAACACACACAATCCGATTCCGCCTACTTAATTTCGACTTGTTTTTGGATGTACAGTAAGGCATGAGTCATTGATGGGATAGTCGGTGTCTCTGTGATTGAATATTTTGAGTACAGCTTATATTTGAGAGTTAAAAAATCCATTCATTTCAAAATTCATTAGAAACTGTAGAACAGATTGATATTGAAAATTGTATACCAATTTATGCATAAAAACGGGGTTTATTTTACCACTACCAAACCTGGGTAATCGATGTTCTACTTTTACACTTTTTGCCAATCCATTCCACTTGACAACACATTGATGTCATCACGGCACGTATACAACATCTCGTTTGGAAGTGCAATTCATTTTTCAAATAGCTCAATGAAAATCATTTGTTTACTTATTTATCGGTTTGTTTTGGTTGTGCTGCATAATGACTAAAACTATTTTACTATTTTATCTATTTTACTATTTTATCAGGTAAGTGTTTATTGAACGTGCGCATATATTCAGTGTTGCTTAATAATTTGTAATTTCAGATTGCTGAAATCGTTTTGCTTGGATAAACTGTGGGTGCAGTTTAGGATAGATCCGCAGTATTCTATGAACATGTCTGAACCGTTTAGAAACTGATTGTTAAGTTTTTATTATTTTTTATCAGGCGGTTAGGCATCTTACTGGATTGTGGATTGGACAGAATCAGTTCGTAACGGAATCGATCGACGGTTTTCGACCTCATGAAGAGTCATTTGACATCTCATTATTTTCCGCCGCAGTGGAGAAACACAATATCGTACATATGTAAGCAACATCCGTAGGGAAGTAAAGCAAAAGAATCCATTATTTAGAGAAGAGAGAAAGAAAATCCAACATTTTATCCATTTCAAAATTATCCAGCACAAACAATACAAACCGATAAATATGTAAATAAATGATTTTCATCGCGACATTTGAGAAAGTCATGGCCAAAAACATCGAAGTTTGACAGTGACGTTTAACGACGTCAGCGCCAGATGTGATAGGTTTCCGAACTAATGACCACCGAGACTTAATCTGATTTTATATCGTCGTTTATCTTCCCAAAAACCAAACTGCAGAAACAGACATTTATTCTTAAGGTTTAAAACAAAATCTTCACCTGCTTCTATCGCTGCAAAATTCTACATGAAATTTCTAAAATTTCTTACAGATTTCTGGAGTGAAGCATAAACGTAATAAGAACCGTGCAAATATGGTGCGGCGGGAGATGAGCTGAGATACTAATCACGAACGAACTACCGCTGAATGGTTTATAACTTATAGATTTCCGTCTGCGACGTCGACCCATCGTAGATGAACGTATTATCAAACGGCCGATACTGCCGTGTGACAAGTTTGATTAGTTCGTGCGCAATGCACCCGCCCAGGTACGCGGAAATGCTGTGTATCTCTGCCCCACCATATCGGCAGATTTCGTGCACCAGATCGTCGCTCAGTGGCGTCCCAATGCCCCACTCGCTCAACATCTTCGCTGCCAAACTCTTCATACCAGGTTTGTCCGATTCTGCTTCATTCTCGCCCGGCAGACACCCGTAGTCCGCTTGAAACCGATCGAGCGCCCGGAGCACGATGTAATGGCCCATCAGCGAATTCGGCGTTTCGAGTCCACTGGCAATGTGTGCAGTGCGATGGTACCCTTTGTCGAACTCGTCCGTAATCTTAGTGCCCCGGACGACAGCTATATTGGCAGCTTCGCGACAGAACAACCGCACGTCCCGGTCGGTGATTAGATCGTTCGGTTTGTTGAGCTCCTTAAGCAGCTGGCGTGACCGGCGGAACACAATTTCCGCATCCTGAGCCGCCTGGTTACGATAGACGGTTTGCAGGCCAATATAGGAGTTCGTATCGGCGGTCATGTCGGGGAGTACGCCCGGTACTGGCAATAGTCCGTTTCCTTCATTGTCCACAAAGTCCTTCAACGCACGGGCCATAATCCAGAAGGCGTTGCTCTGGTGGTAGAAAATGGATAAATAACACGAATCAGAAACATAACGCAGCCATGCACCACGACGCTTACCTCCGTGTTAACGTTAACACATTGATCATCTTCAAGAATCTCATGCACAGCGGAGGACGGTTTTCCGCCACCGAAACTCGAGTTGACCGCTTTAATAGCCTCTTCAAAATTTTCCTGCTCACCGTCCATCCTTGCGCGTATCATTTCTCGCACTTCCGTCTTTTCACGGTAGCTAGCCGGATATCGTCCCTCGTGGGCTTCAACCCATTCCTGCAGCACTTTGTACAACACCACTAGCCACGGCACTTTGTTCGTCACTACCGTCTCCTCCATATGCTTCTTCAGGCCATCGAACGGATGCTCCAGCCGCAGATCCGTCTGCTTGTTGTCCGGGTGCGTTTCGACAATGCAATGTTCGCGCAATTGCAACCGTGCCACACCATAAAACCCAACCGAGCGTGCCACAATCAGCGGAATATTCTGTTCCCACAGCACGTTAGAGAGCCGCATGATTGTTCGCTCACTAATGGAAGTTGCAACAACCACGTCGAAGCTACGAAAGAAATCCGGTTGGCCATCGATAAGCTGCTCCACATGCTCATCTACGTAATCACCATTGACATCAGGATTCAGCTCCTGGAGCAGCTGCATGCAGCGTTTAGCACGCGGCTGCCCGATGGAATCCAGATCGAGAAAGAAGTTACACCCGACATCTTCCTCCGTGACGGGGCGATTGTCTACGATGGTGAATCCGCCGATACCGGGTAGTACGATACCTTTCAGGATCTCCGTCCCGAGAGCTGTTGCGTTGATGAGACAAATTTGAGCATTTTCCAGAACCGTCTGGCCGTGTTCACCCCACAGTCTGAAATTAGTTTGTTAGATCATTTGAGACTTCGACATTCGCATAGGAGAAAGTAAACGAATTTTCCGAAATCGAACCTTATTTGCCGATCATATTTGCGGCTTTTATCGGACATTTCGGGTGATTTCGGTGCAGGTGAAGACATCGCAAGGAAGTGTATGTCTTTGCCGGAAAACGCGTGAACTAAATGGATTAGAAGTTATAGTTGCTGGTTAAATTAGGCACACGAAAAGAACCGGTGTTTGTGTTCTTTGTTTTGCACAATTCTGAATTTTGTCAAAATAACTTTACCGTTGACAGCTGTGCGAATATCAACAAACCCGATGAGAAAGCTATGCATTATGAAGCCTTTTTTATGAAGAAAATTCGCGATTTATGATGAAATTAGCAGTGTTTTACGATAAAAAAATTAGAAAGAACTATAAAAAATAAAAGTTTATTAATTTTTCATTTTTCAAGATCTATTGATTGCACTCTTTTTTGTTACAGTTTTTATTCAGCTGACAGCTGATTTCATATACAAATTGACAGCATTTACACACTTTTTGCACCGGGCAACAGCAACAAGGAAGAAAAATAAAGACTGCGCAGTCAATTTTTTGGGAAGAAAAGTATTCTCGCAAAAAGAGATATTGAAAGAACCACCGTACGCGAGCGTGAAGTGTGAATTAATTCGTGATTAATTTGCAAACTATTGGCGACCTGCACGAAATCAAATAAGCTTCTGTGTGGAATCTTTGTTTTGTTGTTTGTGCTGTGGTGTATGAAGCGCGGTGACGTCGGCATCATCTGGTCGGTGATGCATTGAAACCCATAGTAAAATAAACAAAACCATTCGAAACAGTTGCGGATTTTGGCGTAGAGGAGCTACAGATTATGTATACAAACTAACTCCTTTTCGCCGTTGTTTTGCAAGGGAGCAGAGCGCAGTTGTGCAACAATCACATAAGTGAAAAGGTGCAGCGTGTCATCTGGAGAGTGCATTATCGTTCTCTGTTTTGGACCGCGTGCTGTTGCATGTTGACGTTGAGAAAAGATGTCCTATCGAATTCTGCGCAAGTTGCAGGGCAACGAGCTGGAGATAAAGGAACAGATCGATGAGGTGTCGGACGGTGGCGATGCTGATTACGACACCAACAGCACCAGCAGCCAGAACCGCACCAACAACAGTAAGAAGCAGCTTAACATCAATCGATACGATTTGGTAGGTAGGGCCGAGCCGTACGAAAACTGGACAAAGCAGTCATTTGCGTTTCTGGTGCGATGATAGGCAACGTTTGTTTTAATTGCCACTCTTTCCACTTCCATGACAAACATTAACAACAACGAACAACCCGCTTAATCCCAGCTTAATCAGCAACAATCGCTTTCGGAAAGCGAAGTGAAGGAGGACGACAACGATGAGACGGAGAAGGATGCGGCGGACGGCAGTGTGAGCGTGCATCTGGCCGAGGCAAAGAAGCGCAAGAAAAAGAAGAAGAAGAAGACTGGCAAATACATCTCCAGCTCGGCCCGGCGCAGCAGCGAGGACAATGCTGACATCGAGGACGACTTTACGCGCACCGTAAAGGAGGTTGACAAACTGTTCGGGAACATCCCGCGGGATGCCGATGGGCAGCAGCATCATCATGCGCATCACCATCACCCGCACCACCACCATCATCATGGGCGCCCCGGTTCGATCGAAGGTGGTGTTGAAGGAGGCCTGGTGGTGGGGGGTGCCAGTGCCGGTGGAGTGACCGCAAAATCGTTGCTAAATGTACAACACAAGAACCTAAATCCACAATACGAGATGAAGCGCATGTTCGGGAGTAAGGTCGTCGGTGATCAACAGTGAGTATCAGTGTGTGCTGTTTTTTTTCTTCTTCCTGTTCTCTTTCCACACCCAAAGATGGTCTGATGTTCTGGTGTAGCATGCCTGGCAGCACTGACGCGTGTTTGTGTGAGGAAAAAGCCGGTGCAACAGGCTGTTGTTTGTTGTTATTTTAACCCTTCGCTGCCGTTTGATGGTGTTGAAATCATACAATGGTTTGCAACAGTTGTCCGGCGGTATAGAGTTACGTTTTTGTGGCTATATACTATATGGGTGATATATTTATAAATGGAAATGGCATTGGCTTTATGTTTCTTTTATTTTTTGCAAGGAGTGATGGTATCGATCTGTCCCTTGGAAGCTTGTGTCCTTTCAAAATAAAGGGGGAAAAACGAGATTGACTAGAAGACAAGAGCTCTTTTTGGTTTGGAATTTCCATGCGACGATAGATTGCAAGAGAAAAAAAAACAATGATCAAATGTTCATAGATTTAATTTGCTCCATCCTTCTCTATCAAATATATTCCCTCTCTCTTAGCAAATTGATTGTCTCAACTTTACATTAAAGTCTTAACCAACTGTAATTCCATTAATTTCAAATCCTAGATCCTTGTATCGATTCTTATTTCAACATCATTATTGTTTCCGGTGATATGATATTTCATCATCATTTTATTATATTATTACGTTACATGGTGAAATGTGTAGATCAACTGAATCTGTTCACAAGAAACGGACAAACGTACATTTGTTTGCAAATTGCTAAAATGTACTCCCCATTGCTTACAGGAGCAAAAGACGCAATGCGCGTGGCGCATCCCGGATGCTTAAGTCCACCTATCTGGTGAATCCAAAGGACAACTGGCCACCGGTCGGGAAGTCTGGCATCTACATGAACTTGGTGCAGGCACCGGAGCCGGGATCGTCTACGTCTGCTAGCGGTCCGAAGGCAATCTTCGATAAGAACGTTATTTACTTTGCGTTCGAGCATAGCCCGTCATACCGGCAAGTGCAGCAAAAGTTCCTCGACGCCGTCGAGAGCATGGACTCGGAGAACATCATCCGCATCATTCGACAGTACCCGTATCATGTCGACTCCCTGATCCAGCTGAGTGAACTGTGCAAGATGTCCGAGGATCATGCAATGGCTTCGGAGTTGATAGAACACGCCCTGCTAGCACTCGAATCGTCCTTCCACACGATGTTTAGTCTCACACAGGGTAACTGCCGGTTGGACTACCGGCGACAAGAAAACCGGGCTCTCTTCATTACGCTCTTCAAGCACGCGCAACACCTGGAATCAAGGGCTTGCTCCCGGACGGCGCTCGAGATGGCAAAGCTGATCCTTTCGTTCGACCCGGTGAACGATCCGCTCGCGATGATACTGATTGTGGACTACTATGCGATCCGGGCGAAACAGTACGAGTGGTTGGTTACGCTGTACGAGGAGTGGGATGCAACCAACAATTTGTCACAGCTTCCGAATATGGCCTACTCGTATGCGATGGCTCTCTTTCATCTGAACCGCACAGAAGCGGCCGATAAGGCGCTGCAGTACGCGCTGCTAATGTTTCCGGGCGTGTTGCGTCCACTAATGGACGAGTTGTCGATACAGGCGGACAGTCGGGTCGCGGGTCACAATTATTTCGGTCCAGGCGCGTACAATAAGGCACTGATTGCCCTTCAACAGCTCATGTCGCTGTACGTGTGCCGTTCAAAATTGGTTTGGCGTGATACGGAGCTGCTGCCGTGGCTGGAGCGTAATGTGAACGTGGTGTTGGATCGTGTCGACGCCAAAGAGGACGTTGTAGCGGAGTATGCGACCAAGCGAAGTCAAAGGTAGGTAGTGGTTTCTATTTCAAAAAGTTTTTGGCGTATCAAAGATACCATTTT
>JXWZ01012434.1:0-31207 GCA_000956215.1 Anopheles farauti No. 4
GGTGTCACATTAAATAAAAATAAAACGATCGTTGATGATTTGTTCTTCCTTCTTTGTATTTTCTCCGGTGCGCTGAAAGGACCAAAACGTACAACCCAATATAATTGCTTTAAATGTGAAATTTAAATTCGCTTCGTATGCACGACCCAAAAAGAACAACACAGAAAACAAACAACACTCAGAACGAAACACAATTAAACATCGAATCATTTTAGCACACGGTTTTGAATTATTGACGTAAGGTCCAATTCGGAAAATTGGTTTCATTTTTTGTGTGTTTCTTCCTGGCCTGCTTTCCAAGCCACACGTATGGTGCAGTGGAAACTGCAAGTGCGAAACATAAAAACCCACAAGCGACTCTCCTTGCACGGTCAAATCAATCGCTTCCGCCCGTGGCAAGTGCATAAATACGAAGCGAGTGGCGTTTTGGCGCACGGGCGAAAACACTCCGGTGGGATTTTTGCGAGGGACCCCGCGTGTGCCGTTGATGTAATTGCATCGTGCATTCGCAATTGCATCGGATGACGGTGGATGCTGATGTGAGAGCAAACAAAAGAAAAATCAATCGTACGCGCGTCGTACCGCTGGTGCGGACGCTGGGAAAATAAAAGCGTTTTTCGTTAATTTGCTCACTCAATTTGTTTCTTGGATTTTGTCTCCGTGTCGCGCAATTCACCGGAAGTGAGAAGGAAATTTATCGCACAAACACAATAAAAAAGTCTTGTTTCTGATGGTGGGAGTGGGTGAATGTTTAATTTCAGTTGAAAAAAGCAAGTAATAAAATTATTTTAATAATTATATTTGAAGCATTTTTTTAAATATCATTCTAATCAATAATTTTTCAACACGAAATTGTAAAAGTTACATACTCACATTCAAGTGATTTCCGGCGAAGCGAGAAAAAAGTGCAACCGATCTTAAACCCTCAGTCACACCAGTTTGTAACGAGTTGGTCGCAAACCGTAGTTGTGCGTGTGTGTACATTATGTGCCACATCTGAATTATATAGAGCAAAAAAGTTTTCCTCTCTAGCGGTCGCTTCATGGGAACACAGTATTCAACAGCGTTTAACAACATTTATTGATAAATAATGTAAAAGTCGAAATCTACTACGGATGTTTTCAGTTACCTTTTCCCATAAAAATACAATTGACGAGCTTTATATTAAAATTAGCTTTCAAAGGCACAATGAAAGCTTACCAGGGAAAGTTTTCAGTTTAAAATTTTTTTTTTTTTTAATAAACTATGATTTATCATTTGTAAATCGAGTATGCAAAATAACTATTTAACGGTAAGTATTTATTTTGCAAATACTTGAAAATAATTTTTTTTCCACACTGTCTTAACATATTCACCATAGCTGCTCGAAAAGCATAATAAAAAAGCTCATCAGTTAAAATCAACTGATTTATTTTATAATTTGCGAAACACTTTGTGTATGATGTGTGCATATGGAATAACGTTTTGCATCTTATTTGGAAAAAAATGTATTTTATCCAAATGTTGTTCTTTGTTTGTTTTCGCAATCTTATTCACCACAACTGCTCGAATATAGTTCTTATGCTACTCGAATCTCACAGAATGGTTTGTAGCTAGGGTGAAAACAGTACTTCCCAAACATTCACCCCTATCTGCGTTCGGCATGAAACGCTAAAAAGAATGTTGCCACGGAATGGTATGCCTTAAAATTTATTTTAACAGCTCAACGATTACAATATAACATCGAACATCAATACAACTGCACGAGTTCCACAAGCACACGACATCACTGTTGTTTCATTGCATCATTATTGTTTATCGTTATCATTATTGCCTGGTATGGATTGATTGCCACGCGAATGAGTCCTGGTGGCATATCCTGCTGCCCCAGACCTTCCCTGGTCCCCGATGTTGATACATACAAGTTATGAAACGGATTGTGCCCCAGTTTGCGCACGTTTCGTACGGGGTGATAAATAAATTAAACGTTCGAGTACGTAGATAAAACAAAACTTAACGGAAACGAGGAAAAGTGTCACGATCGTTGTTGCTCGCTGTTGTACTACTGTTCTACTTCTTCTGCTCGGCCAGCAGCTCATCGGCCGCCGCCGATACCTCCTTCCACGAGTAGTCGATGTCGGACGCCTCGGTGAAGCGCGAACAGACGGCCATTCGCAGGAAGTACACGTCGTTCACCTTGGACGGCACGAGATGGATGTTGCCGCGACCGTTGATGCGCTTCAGCAGCGCCTCGTTCAGTTCGTTTGAGCCCTTCAGCTTGAAGCAGACAAGACCCATTTGCACTTCGCCGAAAATTTCGAACCGTTCGTCCGCACAGCACAACGCCTCGAACTGCTTCGCAAAGCCACAGTGGCGGCGGATGTGGGCCTGCAGGTTGTCCACGCCGTACAGACGCAGCACAAACCACAGCTTCAGCGCACGGAAACGACGGCCGAGCGGAATCTGCCAATGGCGGTAGTCCGGGGCCGAACCTTGCATGTCGTGCTTCAGGTACAGCGGATCGACGTTGAACGCGTTCACGATCCAGTACGGTTCCTTCAGCCACATGGCACTGCAGTCGAAGTTCACCAGCATCCACTTGTGCGGGTTGAAGTTGAACGAGTCGGCCGTCTCGATGCCCTTCATCAAGTAGCGATATTCCGGGCAGATGAAGGCCGATCCGGCGTAGGCCGCATCCACGTGCACCCAAACGTTGTACTGGTTGGCAACGGGGCCAATTTCGTCCAGCCTATCGAAGGCGCAGGTGTTGGTCGTACCGAGAGTGGCCACCACGTAGAACGGAATCAGTCCAGCGGCCAGATCTTCCTTGATGGCGTTTTCGAGTGTTTCGCCACGGAGCTTTAGATTCGAGTCGGCCTTCAGACCACGCAGCTTCACGCCACCCAACAGTCCGGCACGCTCAACCGAAGAGTGAGATTGGTCTAATTATGGGATAGATACGAGAAATGTTAATCAACAGATTCAAGAATGGCAAAAAAGTATTACTCACTGGAAGTGTATCCTACCAACTTGGACACGATCGTATGATCGTCCCAATCGGGATGTTCCTCCTTGGCACGCTTCATCGCCTTCGCCTTGGCACCGAGCAATGCGACCAGGGTAGCCTCACTGGCCGTACCCTGGATGACACCACCACCCTGCCCACCAGAGCACGCCAGGAACTCCTTCGGAAGATCCAGCATCTTACCCAACCAGTCCAGCATCACAACTTCCAGCTCGGTACAAGCAGGGCTAGCAATCTGCAGACAGTGTAAAATACGGTATAAAAGTTTCGGATCAACTTCGAAGTACTGGCGAAACCAGCACACCTACCCAGGTGAACCCGATGCACGCGATGGCACCGCTCAGCATGTCCGCCACGATCGCCGGATAGGAGTTGGCCGTGGGGAAATACGCGTGGAACTTTGGGCTGTGCCAGTGCGTAACGCCGGGCATGATCACCCGCTCAATGTCGGACATCACATCTTCCCACTTTTCTGGCTGCTGCGGAGCCTCATCGGGAATCAGCGGTCGCAGGTATCCCGGCTGAACGGTCGGTAGAACACGCCTGTAAAATGCAATGAGAAGTGTGTGTGTTAGACCTTGTCTAGAATTGTACAGCATGTGAAGGTCAGAGATGCAGACACAGAGAACAAAAAAAACGAAACAAAACGTTGTGTTTATGTGCATCTAAAATGAGCTTAGGTGCCAAATCCAGGTCATGTTCAGAAAACCTTCTCCCGCGAAAACACGCGGCCGGTGTGAGACTCGGTTGCAAAACCTCGAAGTGGCCGGTGGTAGTGTAGGAGTACGCCGGCAAAGAAACGCCAACAGAAAACGCGCTCCCTTCCATTCGGCATCGGATTGAAATCGCCAATGAAATCGCCCTCGCTTGGCAATGGCACGGTTGGACGAGCCTCAGCGTGGTTTTGCGCAATTCCAGTGCCGCGAGAGTGAGGTGGCAATTTTATGTTGCACGGCTGTCAGATTTCGTGATGTATATTTCGCACAGACCTTCATCTTGATTTTGAGCACGATTTTCGACCCCCGGTACCGAAAGTGACGGGACATTTGACGCTGATCTCGTGAGGGAAGGAAACAGGTTTCGATGGAAGTCCGTGTCTGAGGTTAGTAACGAATTCCTGGTTGACCACCATATCGCGACTCGAACATCGTGACGTTTGCATTAATCATCCGTTTGCATTGCTATAGTAACAGATGGATGTAACATATTCCAGCACACGAGAGCGGGTAAGGCAAGGTTAGAGCTTTAACGAATAAATTCCTAACGTATTAACCTGTACTACATCCTTGATCTAATTGACGTAACGCTTTAAATGAAGCAGCAAAATGTAAACCAATTATGCAACTCATTATTCCTTACACGCTTGATGTCTAGCGCTTGATGCCTAACCAATAATTTATTCGACCCAAAACTCGAATGAAAATCTCTTCCTTTACGGCCGACAGAGCAAAGCCAAAATCTAACCAGATTCAAATATCCACATGCGGACTTTAAACAATTTTTTGCTTCCCGATCACCTCCTGCGTGCTGTCCACTGTCCTTGAAGAACGGTCGTTAATCAATGATACGTAAATCACGAAACGCAAGCCAGCGGGACAGGTTCTAGGCCGGTTCTGATGCTGCCTGTTGCCAAACCAAAGGCATAAGTTATTGTATTTGTTTTCTTTTGTGGGTGCTGTTTGTTGCTTGGCGTTAGCGAAAATCAACACGCCTCTAAGACAAGGGTAATATAAAACGCTCAAATCAACGCACTCTCGACAAGGTCTCTCGCGTGTTACGGCCAGGAGAATTAACCTTGTGATCGCAGGTGTCACCGACACTGGTTGTCGCGATAGAAAGCAAACTAACGACCGTGTGGTGGCCGAGAGGACCACGAAACACACGCACACAATCGAACATAGTAAGCGCTGACAGTAAGTTCCAGTTCTAGACGGGCTGCTAATGGTACTGTTTTCATTTCGATTTCGCCCGACTTCCGATCGCGGACATAAAATGTGACACAACAAACATCAGCACCATGGACGTGGGCTCGATTTCATCCACCTCGTGGGTTGCCCTTGAACGGTGATTGTTCATAATTTACCATTCGTCGTCACTCTCGATTGAAGCTCGCGGTTGAAAGTTCCAACTCGATCGATCGTTCCGTCGTACGGCGCCGGGTGCATCCATGCGTGTAGAATAGCCAAATCAGTAACGGCAGTAAGCGCACGTGTTTCTCATCTACCGGCACGGCGTATACACACAACATCTAAGCTAATTTACGCTAGGTCAGGGAATAGTAATTGCATGAGTCACTCGTTTCAACCGGTTTTGATGTGATGCCTCTGTGTCGGTCTCTTCCACGGTATTTCCCCACCGAAAGTAGCCGGCGGATTTCCAAACATAAACGCCGGGGGAATTCACACCACACCACTGCCGAACGAACCGCAAATGACACAAACACACAGACTCACGCAAGTAGCAATCAAAGTGTGTTAATTTGATCACAACACACCTCCACAAGGCAAAGGGTTAGTTGAGAACGCGCCATGCGGCTGGCTTACCTGTCACGGATGTTCTCGAGATAGTTGGAGATGTAATCGACCATCTCCTTGGCAAAGTCCTTGAACTCTGGCGCCTGCATTTCGGTCTGAGGGAAAACGAAAACCAAAAAGAGTATGAGGAAACGCGAAATAAAGCAATAAAGAAAATGCGCGGAATAAAGAGTTTCATTAGCGATTAGCTTTATCGTTAGTATCTACTTACAACAGTAGGGATATTGAATAGTTTGCTATCCATTTTTGCTTCATTTTAGTACAAATGGTGGTTAGTGCGAAGAGTTAGCGTGCATGTGGAAAGAAGGAAGGAAAGTTAGCGTTAGAAGAGCATGTTCGTCCAAATTATTTACTCGTTTTTCACATGGGACAGGCATCTTGATCACAATTTTATCACCACACTCTTCGGCGGTTAAAATGATTAAAAATGCGGCCCTGTTTCTTCCCGAATCAAAAAACCGACACAATGGAGCTTATCTCTAAACACTGAAACTAGGCGTGGGACGTTAGAGAACTGAACGTGGTGAAATGTTCTCCAGCAATAGCACACAAAAAATATCACAAGTAGTTTTCGGTAGTGGTTGTAGGCTTTGTCGACAAACCTAAGAGCGCACAAACACCGTTCGCAAATTTAAAGCAGGGTTTCCCGATCCCGTCCGTCCGTAATTGAGTTTCGAAGTTGTGACACTTTTCTCCGGTTCACTACGGTCGTGTTTGATGCGACATGGAACCAATCCCGCGATGATGGAACGATATTTTTAAATAATTGAGTTAAATATCACTGCGCGCTCCGGCTACGGTTTCTCCCAGTTCATGTGCAATCTTTCAGCGATAGGACGAGACTACCTTTTCGAGCAAGTGGCAAAATTTGCTATCAATAACGGGTATTGATTTCTTATCAACTCAACGGGTCGGCGGGTCCGTTATGCGTTTGCGTTCAAGACTCTCGGGTATGAGTACAGATAATGCCAGTATAATGGGTTCGAACGTTTAGTTTCTTCATAATCATGCATGATGGTGATGGAAAGTGCGTTACACGCAATACAATAGTACGAATATTCTTTAATTGGTTGTGCTATGCTGTACTCCAATCACCAACGTATAACATTAATTGGAATCAAATGAAACGATTCGCTCCACACTACCCAACATTCAATTAGGTTGAATTCTCGGTCATGTTACGTCCTTGTCGTGATTATTAGTCTTGCATTCGCTGTGTCTTTTCACATCGACATCACACAAAACAGCGACAGAACGCCGCACTGCTGCACACTTTCAGTTCCGGTGAGCCTTCACAAAGTCCTCGGGATCTGCACACGAAACCGCGCGGAGTGCAAGGCCACCAGTGCCGAAATGACTAGAACGAGATCACGACTGCCACGACGTTCAGCCAGGTGGTCACATTCTAAGGTCGCGTGAAAGTGAACGTACTCACAAACTATGGAACGAATTGTAGCCGTACACACGCGAACCACACTAAACACCACTGGAACCAGTTTGGCGGAAGAATTTCATCGGAAGAACTGGTCAACAGGATCACGAATTCATCGGTCTCCACGGGGTTACTGGTTAACCTTGTACTACGATTCCGTCCGTGCCCGGCTTGTTGCTAGTTCCCGTCTACAACATGCATTTCGTTTGAATGCAAATCCACCACAACCAAGCATTCAAGATATCACCATAAAGCGTGTGTTGGTGTTGATGATTAAACTCGATTCGACTCGACGATACTTACTTGCTGTATGGGATAGATGTACGCGTACACTTAGTAGGAACTATACCAGCCTCACAGCGACACGCTTGCTGGAAGGGAAAAGAAAAAATAAAAACGAACGGATGTTGATTTATTGGAGCGTTAAAAGGAATCACTTTTTCGTTTCCACTAATGGAAGGATAATGGTCCGAGGTGGCGAGGTGGTTTTCCGCGTCCTTTTCAAACCAAGACCGCTTGCCACTCATGCACACACTTTCACATACACACACCCACATACATACACTTGAACCCACAAACGTACCGGAAAATGTTGGAGGACGTAGGCAATGGGACGGCTTTTCCTCTTCACCAAGCACTTGAAGCGTGCAAAATTCAAACGTTGCGTTGCCGAGACTCCACACGCTAAGAATGGAGAGCCACCGCTAGGGAAGCTGCGAGACGGTCGGTATGAATGAAGCCGAACTGTGGCCGTGACGAGCTTTTATATACTCCCACCACCGAAAGCGAGCGTTGCTTGGAGATGCATAGCCGAACCCCGAAGCCCGAAGCCGAAGTTGGGCGAACAAGTCGTCGGAGGCACATTGTAATGTGCAACCTGTTGCACGCTGATTGTCTGCGGTGTGTGTGGTATGTTAATGCACTTCTGACTGCCTAGACGGGGTTTTGGAATATTTGGCAGTATAGTAACATTTAACAATGATAATTAAAATCACAGCCATAATGGACTCTGCTGAACGAACGATGTTATGCTTCGCAGAGGGGAGAGGGGAGGACACGCAATCGCAAACGTCTAGCACAAATCCGTGTTCTAGAACGAGGACGGAGAGGCTGCTGGGAGGGAGAGACAGCCAACATATTTATGTGTCATGTGCAGAACCGGCCAGCGTCCTTCGGTCTGCACATTCAGCACGAATCGTTCGACGTGTACGACTCGAACTTCGGGCGATTCTGAAAATCCGACGCAACACAATGGTGAGCGCTTGAACGAGAACGAGGAGTGGACGGGCCTGAAACACTTTCCACGATGCGGGTTGTGATGCCGCACATCCATATGAATGAGGTGGAAATTAGGTGGGATCGACCTCCCGACGGTTGGAAAAATCTGAGTCAAGTGCTCGCGACGAGCCTGGCATAAGTTGGAGCTTATCGGCTTCACGTGCTGAAAAGCGTATGAGAATGAATGGTGGTGTGATGTACTAGGCGAAGTTAAAGTATAAGCTTAGGAAGCGAAATTAGGGTTTGCAATTCATGAAAGCATAAAATTTAATCGAGTAGGTCACACAATTTAGATGATTTAATCTCTTCGATTTCGTCGCGATGTGGAACGTCTTCGTATTGATCGCCTTCTCTTCGGCCTAGACATCGATACAGATCTTGTCCTCTTCGTTTTTCTTCTGCGCCGAGGAGCACGTTTTGCCAACACAAGCTCTTGGGCCATTTCAAGCGCTAAAGAGTCATTTTCCACCACCCTCGGTTGTGGTGTGTCAGTTGGTTTGGACTTAAAATTTTGCATGTTCCCACCGGTCCAATGAAGCACCTGCTCCCAATACCCTGTACCGATGACACTAAAAAACAACGCACACACGGAAGCAAATGTCAGCAACGCTTCAATAACAACATCTCCTCCAGCGTCTTGGTATACGCTTAGTGTTCGCAGTGCCTTCATAGCCTTCACGATGTGATGTTCCAGAGCACACCAAAAGAAATGATGGACGGCTTCGACGATGGCCACATTTAGTAGTGCATCAACAAGAACTTGTACATATGCGGGCAGCCGTTCCCGGTACTGAGAAGGGACGAAGTTAAACATCGACAGCCAAACGATGGTAGACAACACGATAAGTATTCTTCGAATTTTGCAGTACGAGTAGTGTGAATGGCACGAAGGGTTGTTTCGAAAAAATACAGGGATACTATATCCCAAATGCGCTGCGATAGCAAGCAAAATCGAAATCATCGAAGTCATTCTGAGCATGGAGTTAGTGTCTCAGGTTTGATCGGCTGTTTCGCATCCTCGAGGCCCTCCGGAGCACCAACCGATGATGCAAAAACGCTGAAATGATCAAATCCACAAATATTAACCCATTAACTATGTAAACATTTTTTCTGTTGTTAATGTTACCTAACACTGTTATCGACTGGCTTCGGAACGGACTGTTCCAGCCGTGATACAACCGAGTGCAAAATTTTAATAGCCGTCACCAAACGAAGATACTGAAAGCCTCGTTTGGAATTGGAAACTGCTATGGCTCTTGAATAGTATGGTCGAAACGCATCAAAATCTTTAACAAAATATAAAACTGCCTTCACTGCGACCGTCTGTAAGAGGAACACAATTAGAAGAATAGCACGTTAATCGAAGAAATACCTTATTACCCGAGGTACCTTGTTCAGTCGTTCGACTAATTGATTGTAAATGAGCCTACTTTGATGTAGACGGCAAATGAAAACGTCAATAGCCTAGCACCTAATTGTAGAGTGTCAACGAAACTGTCCCGCTTATCACCAATACAATGCATAAGCGATCGTTAACACCACTGGTCCTGTCACACAAAGTGTGTTAACCATTAAAATGTGATTTACGTACCAAAAATTGGTTTTTATAAATCCACCAAAGCACGTACTGCAGCGGAATCCATACCAAGCGCAACGCAAAATCACAGATAACGATGTTCGCAAGAATCTGTAAAGAAATCGTCCATTTAGGGGAGAATCATTGCAAAGTTGTATTCCCCTGCGGTATGAATTCCTTCGAGTATGAAAAAAGTTCTTACCATAACCACACAAATCATCATGCTCTCTACCTTCAACGCTATTTTCTGATCCGTTTGCTCGTCCGTGTAGATAGGAATTGCCCTGGCAAGGAGACGGCTTAGCGCCAGGCTGGAACTTATGACAAAGATTGCCGACGCAACATCCGGCTCCATGACGACGGAACTTGCCTTTCCGTGGACGTAATCCAGCACACTCGATGCACGCAAGTGTATGAACAGAGGAAGCGCCAGACAAATGAAACGAAACGTCCAGGAGCACCGAATGTAGGCTTGGTGGTGACGGTTTTGTTGCGATTCCATTTCTACACCCCGTTTGACCAACGTGTGTGATTCCAAAATTGCTTCCGAATGTGTAACCAGCAAGTGCGCTACACATGCTTTTCAAACGGGTTCTACGTCACAGATGCCTTAACTCCATCTCCAAAGCTTACGTTGAATGTTTTTGCGACGGGATCGCTTAAACGCAGGTTGCTGAGATGAAGTGGTTTCACTTGTCAATCACAAACCTTTCAAAACCCGCAAGGTCGTACAGTGCCTTCGTGTGTAGGTTAAAGAGTTCAAACTCGAAGGTTATGAAATGTAACATTTAATCCCTATTTCCAGTTAGTCTTCAAACGACTTATATCATTGTCGTGTTGTACTAAAGTTTCAACACGAATAGAACATTGCACAACGTGCCATAGAATCGTGAGCAACTCAGTTCGAGCAAGTGCTTAATTTAGCCACTTTCCACCATTTTTTTACCAGCGTATCCGAACGATGCCTGCCCTTGAAAGGGATCAGAGAGCGCAAGAAAATCATTAAGAAACAGCATCGATGCTTCCCGGCTGAAGTGCGAATATGGGTCGGCCCATGGATGGGCAGCACGTGACGAGTTGCGAATAAAATCACAGAAAGACATTCAACTTTCTTCAAGCAGAACACTGCTTATCAATTGCCTAGTGGCTTGCAGTGGATAGAAAGAGATACGTCCGGAAGATCCTTCCAACAACCAGGCAAAGGCCAACCGGAAACCTATTTCCAGAAGGAGATGGAAAGTTATGTTTACTCATCTTCTTTTCTTTCTGCCAGCCACCCACATCAGTATCCTTTAGACGTTCCATTTGTTGAATGAGGCGAACAAGAGTGGGGTCGGTTTTCCTTGTGCGCGTCTGAGTGCGCATTTAACATGAAGCCAGAATTTTATCGTGCCACAGGACGAGACGAAGAGCAATAAAGATTGATGGAGACCGTTGAATCATCATCACCTCCACTCACCGTTTCAAGGGTTGCGGAGGGGTTCACACTGAGTGGATTAACCAGCATGATGATGATGCTGCGATAAAAAGGATACCCTTTCATGAAATAGAATAGACATCTGATTGCTTTCTTCGCATGTGGGTTCTATTTTTGTTGGGTTCTAGAATCAGATAACAAACCAATGTTTAAAAGACGAAGCTGTATGTATTCTTAAATTACAATTTTGTACTCGTACTATTAGTTCTGTTAGTTAAAGGTAAGCATTTTCAGTTGGCAGTTATATTAACCAAATCATTTATCATATAAAGATATTCATCGATAGATCTTATTCAAAAGTAGCAATAATGCATTGCTTACTGAACGCGCGTTCGTCACTTCGCTTCATTCTATAACATAAGTACGCCGAAGTCAGGCCAAACCCAGGTCCAAACCCAGGCCACATTTTGTTTAATACAGGCCGTACTTTTTATGCGCTTGTGCTTTTATGTTTTTATTTATTTATTTTTTAAGATTTTTGACACCAAAATCACATATCTATTTATATAATGTTAAAACGAATGACTACAAATAGTTTGATTCATACATAATAATATTATTAGCTATAAATTTGATTTTTACGTATTCCAAGTGTGGTGATATTACCCCTTGTACCCAACCATCATTTTATTTGCTATTTGATTTATATAAGATAGGTATATGTTTACGGTGGTCGAATCCAATAGAGCGCAATATGTTCGCCGTTTTTTATTATCAGTTAATTATTAATTAATATATTATTAATTATTAATCAAGCCATTTTAATTGTCAATACAATACCTACAATACCTACAACATAAACTTAATTATTATTTGGCAAATGTAGTAGAAGTTATGTGTTGCTTTACATAGAACTTTATGCGTATAAATTATATCAGTTATCATAAATTTGGTTTGATGAAATTTGTATGCTGACAAATGCAGTTAAGCTAAGGAAGATGATACCAATATAACTTACAATTTTACGTAAATTAAACCGACCGATTGGACTATTGTCAAAATTAATGTGGGTCGGGTACCGCTGCTCCTGTGGAGGCTGGGTAGTCTGCTTACACTGTTTGACAGTTTATGACAAGTATCGAAAAAACAAACGACGGAAAGGTCACGCTAGTCGCGCTGAGAAAAATAATTATCAAACAACGTTATTTATGTCCACTCAACAATTTTGAAAGTTTAATTTCTACCGACGGAATCTAAATCGATTATTGTGGTGTAAAAGTTGTTCTTGTTTACGGTGTTTAAAAAATAAAATCTCGACATCAAGTCCGACAACCGTCGTCCGGATTTCACTGGCAGCCGCCTCCATTGTAGTGCGATCCGAGCAGAAAACTTCGAAGAAATCGGTGTTGTCCTCTCTTTATACAAAATCAACTTCGAAAATGATGGAAAAATATAAGTCCTCTTTATATAGCTATATGTAGCTTGAGTTGGAGCCGAAGAGTTACATTATTACAATCTTACTGCAGCTAGGGTGAGAAACAAAAAAAAACGAAACGGGCTAGATGCGAGGTCGCTGTAAATGGTGCGTTAGTGTGTGAGTCTCCGTATTGTGTGGTGCGAAGCGAGTGTGTGAAATACACGCGAAAAGTGCGAAAATTGTGTTACTATTCGTGCTTTGTGGCTGCGCTGGTGGACGAAAGGCGCTTTTCTTTCGTTTTTCCAGACGAACGCATCGTGAAAATGCGTGAATTATTGACCTTTGCGTGAAAAAGCTCATGTTTGTGGCGCGTATCTGTGTGTGTGTGAGAGTGTATCACACAGTGGTTGATATTTGTTTTCCGTGCGCGTACCAACGAGATTTTTACACGACGAGCAGGAAGTAAATCGAGTGGTAGAATTTGTGAGAAATAGCCCTTTTGAAGGTCAACGCAAGGATTCTTTGCTCCAAACAACTCACATCTAATTTGGTCAACCTAAGTGCCGCACTCGCATTGGACTAATCGTTCGTGGTAAACAAAGAAAGCTTTGTAGAAAAAAAGAAAAATTCGGTCCCTTCTTCGACGAAGAAGAAGATCACAGTGTACAAACGAAAAACGGGTCGTAATCATAGCGATCGAAGTGTGCGTGTAAAGAGTGCGTCATCGTCACAACACTAACACACGGGCATTGCAAGACGCAGCGCCGTTAGCCTTGTGTGTTTTCTCTCGTTCTGACCATTGTTGTGTGTTTGTTGTCCGTCGTTCCATTTTCGAGGCATTCGAATCCTCCTTGCCCACAACAATCGCTGGGGGAGCAACTAAGGACGAAGTTTGTGTAAGCGTTCGTACTTCTCGTAGCACCTACTTGCCAACAGCCGGCAAGGGTAAGACTTCGCTTTCTCCGTACTTAAATGTGCCCGCAACCAGTCGTCGCCGTCGCCGCCGCTACCACCATCATCGACAGCAACTGCACCGACAACAGCGTTCGACGCCGCCACCAGCAGGTCGCGAGCACGAAAAGACTGTTCAGGAAGAGACTCTGCGTACACCCGACCACCATGTTCAGAATCGCGCTCAAAATCAACAACGGCCTGATAAGATCGCCCAAGATGGTCAAATACTCAGCTGCCTCCCCTTGCTGGAGTTGCTTTACGGCGAGCCCACTGTACTAAAGCGCCAGTGCCGAACTTAGATCACCAATCGTCCCCGATTTGGCCAGATTGTAAGGCAACACTCTGTAGCACTTAAGCAACCAACAAATAAGGCATCGTTTAAGTATTGGTCTGGTATTCAACACGACAACAGAATAAGCACACGACGCACACGTGCTAAAGGGAAGAGGCGCATCTAACAACATCCAGTGTAAGCCTGCTTCGATCAATAGCAGCAAACCGTGAAGGAAAATATCGAAGGAAACATTGTTCAAACAAACAGAGCAAACGAAAATAAAGAACAACGGGAAAGAGAAGAAACCATCCGCCGAGTGAGAAGAAAAAATCTTAACGTACATTAGAGTTTTTGGTTCCTAAGTTACCCTATTACGGAGGAAACAGAAAGATGAAGCTGCTAGAAAGTACGCGCTTCGAGGCGGTTAACAACAAGCTGCACATCCAGACGGGCGACAGCACGATCTACGGCCGAATCGAGTCGTACTCGTGCAAGATGGCGGGCAACGATAAGGCGCTGTACAAGCGGTTCACCTCGGAGCAGGCTCCGACCGATCTGCAGGCCCTGTCGCCTCCGCAAACCCTGCAGGACATGTCGCCGCAGATCCTACGTAGCAGCCTGTCCGGGGACGAGGGTGTCACGCTGTGCGACACAATTTCACGCAAGACGCTCTTCTATCTGATCGCAACGCTGAACGCCGCGTTCGAGCCGGACTATGACTTCAGTGAGGCCCGGGTAGGTGCAATGGTGATAGGAACATCCGTTCGGCATGTTTATTTTCGATGCGCAATTTCCCGACTTTTCCGACGACTATTTTCTCTCCGGCCGACTTGTTTTCAGCAGCGCAAAAAAAGATTCCCGCGTTAAAGGACTCCCGTTTGACCTTGTCCGAGAGCAGCGAATCACAGCTGAGCGCGCGAGAACCTATAAATAAGCAAAGGATGGTGTGGACGAACGGAAAGGAAAATCCGGTGCTTGTTTTCACTAGCTCCTTAGGACGAACACACTCGACTTGCTCTCGCGACGAGTTTCACGAAGAGCGCGCACGCCTGCTGTGTCGTATTGGTAAACAAATTACGAGGTTGCTTCAAAATACGCAAGCCTCCATAATCTGACAATATCAATGTTTCGTCTCGTTCGAAAGCAACAAAGTGTTCGAGCGCTCTCATAAACCTTGCTTGAGATGGGACGACCGCAACAGCCATGAACGGCGCGTTGGTTGCGATGGTCATGCTTCTATATTTATCGTCGTATGCGTAAAGAACTAAATTGTTGTTATTTTCGTCGTGTAATCGGTATAAGTTTTCCTCGAGTTTGTTTTCGCGCGTTCGATTCCCAAAACGCTCGTTTTTTAGTCGCATAAAATAACACACAAATTTCTATTCCGAATGTTGGATAAACTTAACAGCTTGAATTAGAGCTCTTTAGTTCAATGAGTCGTTATTTCGTTCTTACAAGTAAGTAATAATAACGCATTTTCATCGAAAGATGCTTTCTTCTCATCTGACGCGCAACCGTGATACAAGATGTCTATTTATGGTAAACATTCTGCTGCTTCTACGCAATCTGAAACTGGTTACCCTCACCGTACGATATTTCTTGAACAGCACGAGAAGACTCTTCTGCCATCGAACACGGTTTTCCTTTTGCTTCACCTCTGCTGCTAGCTACACGAAAGGTTCCGAAGTTTTACTCCCTCTTGCGGCAACGAATGCGCTGATGTAACAACGCGACCATTAGTGGTCTGTCCATCTTTACTTCACACTTATGCGTAAAACGAGAGCTTGCAGTTAATGAACCGCGGGTCAAATATGGTGTCGACGAAAAAAGCGGCGGTCTGTTCGATGGTTTACCACAAAAGAATTACAAATTTCTCGTGCGTCTTAGTTACGCTATCGTGTTAACTAGCTCCCGCCTGGTAATGACAATTTTGAAAAATACCAGTTCACTGGTTAAGCTAGTTTATGATGTTTTATTAATATCTCAAAATAATCAAACAACAGTCGAGCGTCATGGTTACAAGCGTATCAAAGCGAAAAAAAATTCGAATCATTCACTCTTTGAATCAACACGATTCTTCTCCCAGGGCACCGTTTTGCATTAATTTCGCTATGAAAGCGTATCTCTCCCTTTCATTATCTCGCCAATTTATCGGCCTCGGTTCGTCATCGCAGTATCTTTGCTTACCCCTTTGCGAACTAGCACTAACAACCGGCCGACTGATGGCTGCAGCATATGGCAACAAAACTCATTTCTCCTTCCCGTTCCTTCCTACAGAGCCATGAATTCAGTAAGGAACCGTCGCTGCAATGGGTGCTGAACTCGATCGAGGGCAACCTGAGCCCGGTCGCTGGCGAGCAGTACAGCAAGATCCGTCACGCCCTCTGGACGACGATCGAGGACGAGATCTCGCTGAAGGACTGCGACATCTACAGCTACAATCCGGACCTCAACTCGGACCCGTTCGGCGAGCCGGGGTGCCTCTGGTCGTTCAACTACTTCTTCTACAACAAGAAGCTGAAGCGCATCGTTTTCTTCACCTGCCGGGCAATCAAGTAAGTGTTGATGATCGTGGCGACTTTTGGCCCATTTCGTCGCCATCGCTACGTTTTCCGCTACGTTTGTTGTATTGGATTCTTTTGTGGCTGTTTTCTTGTTTTGGTCTCGTTTTCGGTACCAAGAAAAAGAACACTCTAGAGCCAATGTTTACGCCAGAGAGACCACGGTTCGGTAGCTCTAAAGTGGTGTAATGAATTGTTCTAGTGTGATTTTGTTCAGAAGAACAAAATAAAACAACCAAAGAGGGGGCGGAGGGGCTCATTCGTCATTCAAAACACGTTGAATGTCGTTGCCATCGGCTTTAAATTGCATTTTACAGTATAGCTATAATTCGAAGTATGAAACCGTAGGAGAGAAACTGCAATGATTTACTGGCAAATGAATATTTAACTCCAGTTTCAGCGTGTTGTTTCTTCTTTTGCTGTTTGTGATGGACGCTTGAAAGTAGCGTCTGCATTATTTTGCCCTCCACTCTTTCGTAAATCCATATTTCATAAGAGCAACGGTGGCACGGCTGGAAAGTGTTCACGGGAGCGTTCACGAATGTCTACACGAAAATATCTCGCAAATTTCTTCCATTATGTCTGTTTGTGTTTGTTTTTTTTTCTTCAACAATGTGGACTGAAGACTGTGCAAGATACCTTCGTGTTCGTGTGTTTTTGACCCTTAAATAACTAGCATTTTCTATCGTGCAGCAGCTGTATTTGTAGCTGGAACATTGAAGGTGGTGCCCAGGCTTTACTTTTATCACTACAAGTATGACTCTGGGGTATCGAATCGACGATAGCTTTGCTCACCTGAATTAAAACATGTACTGTACGTTGGCCCTTTACGGTAAACGGTCGCCTACCCCGGATCTAACTGCAACCCATCAACTTAAGCGTTCATTTTAACAAACAAAACGTGCCTACTAAGCGCTTTGCTGAGCAGAAAAGACTCCACGATCGATTTTCCGTGCCGTGTGCCGCTCGCTATAAATAAATGCACCTCACCTTCCTCCTCATCCCTTACCGTTCTCCCTCGATTGCTGCACTTACTGTAACCATCCATACGACCGCGGTCGTGACGACGGTTGCTTTGATTGTCATTCTAACTACTAAGACATTCTTTTTTTTTCTTTCCGTCCCTAACAGCTCGGTGTATGTAGATTCCGGATTCTCGAGCGACTTCGCTATGGAGGACGAAGAATGCTACTAAACAAAACAGTACCGTCGGCAGGATCAACGCAGGGACGCAATGTCGAACGACGAAAATGATTAATGTTCTACTTTTCTTTTTACATTTACATATTTACAAATTTCCTATTTAAACACCTACTATCCGTGCGAGCAATGCAGGATTGGGGTTTTTTTTTCGTTTCCTTTTGACTTATTTCAATCATAATCGGACGATCGGTTTTTTTATGATTCCATTACTTATTATTAGTTTCCGTAAACACACACCCACTCTCCCTAGTGGACGACGATGTAAACAAGAGATGAAATAATCAAGATTGAAAATGCTTCGTTTGAAGATCACTTTCATGCTAGACTATCACACGAATTCGTGCTAGTTTCGTTCGTATTTGAATTAATTCTTCTACTTTTCTTTTGCTTTGTTTGGACGTGTGTGAATGGTCCGATTGTTTTTAAATAATTTTTTCTTGCGTTCTTTTTTTCAAACAAAATATTTACAATCGACAATAAGTTAAATTAATTTTCTTCGATCACTAATGCAAAAGAAAGCAGAAACAGCTTGACGAGCTGAATACGTGTTGTAATGAACAATATTTCTTCGATATTTAAAAGTAAACAAAAAAACGCGCTGCATTAAACAAAAACCAGCTCATTCCGAGCACGCGAATCAGCGGCAGCAGCAACAAAAAAACACGCTATTGTAGTGCATGTGTGTAAGCAATGAATATTTTACGAAGATCAGGAATAATAGAGAGAAAACATTATATGAGAAACCAACCAAGAACAAGACACGGCACCGTTACGTGAGGGCAGGTGAGAGCTGCGGCGTGAGAACTCGCGTAACGGTGAGTGCGCGATGCTGGCAATGCGTAGCCAACTGGAGCAGCTGGAAGAGCTTAAACACTAGACTTACTTACTGCGTTAAGGTAGCGTTGTGGTGTAGGGTAAGTGTGTTGCGGAGGTGGTGATATTTATCACACGATTATGATGAGGCAAGCAAGCAAAGAAGCCGGGGTAGTAGTAGTTTGATGTGCTTATACGATGCGATGATTAGTGCCGATGTGATGAACCATCGATGCAAAAAACAGGCCAGCGAATGAGAGAAAACGAAAACACACAGTAAAAGATTTATTCTATTCTACTTAAAAAGAAAAAATATTCTGCATGAAAGAGGCCAGTAGAGCCAAATCACAGTAGAGTTGAACACACACACACCCACAGTGCTAGCGAATGGAGATATCTCCGGGTTTTTCTGTCTTTTTTTTTTGTTAGTTTATAAGGCATTAAATGATACAGACAGCTCTTACCAGTCGAGACCACCGGTTCCGGTGGTCTCCCAGTTGGTGAAATTGCCCCTGTTTCCTGTTTGCGCGCGACGCGGGATAGATTTGCAGTAGAAGCGCATACTGT
This sequence comes from Anopheles farauti No. 4, assembly GCA_000956215.1. NCBI lineage: Eukaryota > Metazoa > Arthropoda > Insecta > Diptera > Culicidae > Anopheles > Anopheles farauti No. 4. The sequence continues at coordinate 19,031 of JXWZ01012434.1, forward strand.
TCTACCACACAATCATCCCTTCCAACGGATCCATCTGCGCCTCGCTCGCAAACGGTGTGACAGTGAGTAGGTACACTGAGAGGGATAGGGCGATTCCCGGAGCGATTCGGGACGGGAAACTTCGCAGCACTGAGAGAGACAGATAGCGAGAGCACGAGAGTGAATGAATGAAGTTGAAAAGGATATTGTAATGCGAACAGAACGGCACACGACACACCACAGCCTTTCCCGTCCACCAAACCGCACGAGTCCTGCGTGTTCGGATGGTGGAATTGCACGTGAGAACTATTTCACTGACTGTACCAATTTTGTGATATTAGAACGCGTAAGTTTTACACACAAACACACAGACGAGCTCTCTCCATCTCGCATCTCCCTTGGGCTACTCGGATGTCAATGCTCGTCAATGCCGGCTACTGCGATGCTTTCAAACAATACTTGAACCTAACCCCAAAATCAAACTCGAATTTCAAAAGCTCACAAAAAATCACGAGATTCGATCCAAGTTTCAACATGCTTAGTCGCAAATCCTACAGCAGCAATGCACCGTGTCTGGTGCGTGCGCGCGTGCGTGTGAAAGTGTGTGTCAAGTCCTTATCTTATCTGTCCCGGCGCATCGAAACGAAACGAGATGGAAAAGGGTCAAACAGAAAAAGGGCAAGTCTTCGTGATCATTATTACAAGCTGAAGTACAAAAAACTACACAATTACATGTGATAAGTAGCTTTTAGACCACGGGGGGACATAAAACCACAAGCAAAATCTGACACACACACACACACACACACACACTAGCCAGCCCACACGAGCACAAAAGCACATATGCAAATTGCGGAGGCAGTTGGGTTCGACAGTGGATAAACACGTCCCTAGTTGAAAACGTTCACTGCATGTTGCAGCACCTCCTCCACCCTTTGCTATCGTTTTATCTTAAGAGCAGCATAACATTGATCTCGTTGAAAGGTGAAGTCGGTGGTAAATACTATGATAAGGATGGCACGGTGACGAACGATTGTCTCGCAGGTGGCTTGGATGGAAACATTACGTTGGATCTGATTTTCGATGAACCACGGCGCTATCTTCGAGTAGATAAGAAACACGAACGAAGCTTATGCCGGTGAATTTGGATACGGGGGTGGAATGTTGTTTGATTTCTACATGAGGAGATTTTATCATAACATCAACAGTAGAAAAAGAGCGGATAACAGTGGTAGAAACGGTCGATATCTTCATCATGGCCAACTAAGGTCGTGCTGGATTGCTGCAGTAGCAAAGGCATGCCCAGGAGAATAAAAGAGAGAGAGAAAGAGCAATTATTATATTATGAATACTATTCTACACACCAGATGCATAAGGAGAATACACACCACATTTGACTTAATAGACACACAATAAAAAAAACCAGACACGTTTACCTAACAGCATGCAGAAGCGCAGCTTACTGTGCATTATCCACATTTTTGCTCCTTAACAAAATCTCCCATTTTTTAAGAACGCTCTTTCTTGAGGTTAATATTTGCGGAAAGAATTTCAGAGCACCACTGGTAGAAGGCTATCAGTGCAATAATCCAATGCAAGAAGCACAGAGAGAGCGCAATAATGTGTTTGTATGGGGTGTGCATTACTTTATCACTATTTTAAAATCTATATTCTCTTCAGGGGGAAATAACAACGCACCACCCACGCACACAGAGTAATAGTGCGCGTTAGGAGACAACATAAAACACACCGCGTTCAGGTTAAGGTAATTAAAATTATGGAAAAAGCTTACAAAATGTAAAAAAAAATAATAAAATAACCATTTCAAACTGTGAAACCTGTGTTTTATCATTTCTCCGTGTTAACGAAACGAACGAAACACTGACATTAAGCAGATACGTTTTTACATTAGCATTTATTGTTTTGGCCATTAGTGTTGTGATTTTTTTTTCGTAATTCACCTTCCCGTCCAAATTCTTCTCAGCTACTAGGATAGCAAAGTGTTTATGGGGCTGCGTGTAATGTATGCTATCCTGTGCCTTTTTTCAGGGGGGGGGGAGGGGGCAGAGGCGTTTGTATCAGGTATCAAAAAGAGGGTAGGTAGGGTACGTTAGTTAGAAAGGGGGATCACTACTAGAGTACTAGAGGGTGAGGATAGTGTAGTTTGCGTATATAAAACTAGTAGCGCCATCTAGTGCTCCTCCCAGGCACCCGACAGCTATTGCATTTTGTTCCGTTGTACTTTTCTTTGTTTCCGTATGGATATTATTTCTTCTTCGCGGTACGTTCTTCTCCAATTGAACGAGCATAAAGACATCGTACACACGATGTAGCACGTCTCAGATCCTATCCAAATTCACATGACGTCTTCCCAACAATTTCTCTGTTTCCGGTCATAGTCGGCTTTGCTGAAAACCTCGAGAAACCAAATCGTTTCCTCCATTTAAGTTGTACGACTGTTACGAGTGTGTGTATGTGATGAAGTAGTAAAGAGAAGGTTACTACAATTAAGCTATTCTTTGCTATCATCCGAAACAGATGTATGAAGATAAATTCGGAGAATCGTCTTCCTCATGATCACTCTCGATTGATTGTAGCTTGTAGGTCGCGCTCAAAAATTCATTTTATGCTCTCCGTGGTAATTACCCTCCAAGGTCGTCCATGCGTCCAGTAGGGTGTATTAAATAACAAATGCCCTCTTCCCTACGAACATGGTAATTTGTCAAAATACAAAAATAGAGACAATCTTTGCCAGCGCATACTACTGCTCCGACAATATCCACACATCCACTACAGTGAAACGCGTTCGCAAAACAGTTAAAGCAGTGCCTACTCACTACATTCCACGAAGAAAGAAAAAACAGAATTTCTGTTTAAGGATGTAGTAGATCGCAAAATCTCTTCAGTTTTTCATCGTCAAAACATTCTACTTTTCATACGTCACCAACGGTTAGCATTACAAATACTTCAACGCATACACATCTAGGCATACGACGCGCGAATGTAAGAGTGCAACAAGTGTAAGGAAGTTCTAATAAACAGGTCTGTTGGAGGCTATTATTGCAAGCTGTTGCTCGTCATCGATTCCCCTCAAAGTTGTTTGTGTACTTGCTTTCGACGTTCTTTTTTGGGAGTAGCAACTTTTGTAGCGGCTCCTATTGTTTAGCGGCATTTTGTTTGTATCTAAATTATTATTACAATCATGCAAAATTATGTCCCGGCCAATTCCTTCCACCCTAATTGCGTAGCGTTATCAGCGTATTTGCTCGCGTTTTCTCGCCTATATTCGTACACGCTAATGTATAGGATCCTGTCGCGTCTCTCGTTGCTAGCGATTGCCAATTGTTTTGTTTTTCCTACTTGTATAATGTATAAATATATATAATATAGTATACATATATTCATTCACTTTGTCAATGTGTATATGTATAAGTATATTCTCTCTAGATACTTGTTGTTTTCTGTTTTTCGACGCGCCTCTGCCTCTGATCGGGTGTTTTATTAAACTTTCTTACCTTCTCTCTACGCGCTCACTATACTTTGCTCTGTCTGTGGTCACCTTCGTTAAATTGTCTAAACATTAAAGAACGTCGAACTCTCTGGGGCCATCACTACGCGACCGCCTTGTTTAATAACTGTCTAAGCGTGTTCTTTTCTCAAAAATCTATATTACTTTAGAGCTTTAGAAGTAGAACTTTAGGTAAGTTTGCTGGAAAAAGTTGTTGTAAAGTGTGTACGAGTTTGTTTCGATAACATTCAACACAACAAAGCCACCACGAACAATTTGACTTTAAGGTCGTGACTAAACTGAACCATCTGTCCACAATGAGTTCCCATATGTACCAAAATAAAAAGACGAGATCGAGACATGGTGAGCATGGACAACTACTACCAAAGCAAACTCCTACCTAATTTTGGTATCGAAGTAGGCCATGAATTAAAAGAACGTGGGTATTATGACACCAGACAGTCAAAGCATCATAATTTACTAACTTTATTTCTTTCCGACAAACTTCTTTTAAATGTCCGACGCAAGCTGGACATAAAAATAGGAACACCTTGTAGACAGTGTAGCAAACAGTTTAGTCGCTGCTATATTCCAATGCTTCCGAAGTCGTTCACCTATTGTATGACCCAAACGAGACACGTTCGCTTGGAAGTTTGTCAATCACATTCGTCATTCGTGATAAATAAACAAGTTTCGATGGCTATTGAATAGGGTGCAATGTTGTCAGTCCCCAACATCCCCACTTATCGGTACATCATAACGTCGGTGCTCTGGTACATGCACATGTACGCATCACACAGTAACCGTTTGGCGTGCTCAGGTAACATTTTATCGTTGACTGCTTCCTCGTTCAGCGCCCGCGACCCTTCCTCCGTCAGCCAGCGGGGCAAATCCGGTACCGGAACCATTTTGGGAATATTGTAACCATTCTGTTCGCCTGTAATACGTCCAACGAGATTAGAAACCCGCTACTATTGAGAAGGAAAATTGTCGAAGAATGCATACTTACCGTTCCGATCGGCCATCGAGTCGAAGAAACACCACGGAGCATCCTGACCGGAGGCAGCCTTCACGAACGCCACGTAGTGTGACGTTTCGATGCATACGACCGCGAACAGTTCCATGTACAGGCGGGGAACTTCACAGTGCGGTGCCATCGGAATGAAATCTTGCGGCACGGACAGCGGAACCGGTTTGTGGTTCAGGCGCTTGCTGTGATGATGGACGCTGTCGATGCAGCTTTTGCAAATTGCCGTTCCCTCCAGGCCTTCGCATTGCATCTTACCGAAGCACTCGCGACACTCGTACTCGGCCAGTTTACCGCACACCCAGCACTGACGGGGAGCTGTAAACGAAGCGTTTGCGTTGTAGTCGCGAATATTCGAATAGAAACCTTATTCGATACTCACAATCCTCGATGATATCCGTCACGTCGAGCACCTGGGACGGAAGGATACGCGGGTACATCTTGAAGTTCTTGCCGAACCGCGGCATCTGAATGATCAAACAGGACGGCACCTCCTTCAGCTTGATGTTGGACGCGAGAAAGCTCTGTTCGAACAGTTGCTGTACCGAGGGCAAGTTTAACCGTTCATCCTTTTCCACAAACAGCTGATAGTAGAACGTGTCCAGACCGGAACTTAGCTGTAGGAGATGTTTGGGAAGGGTAAGAAAAAACGGTTTGCAATATGAGAAAAAATTAAATCCGAAAAAAAAGCTCACCTTCAAAAACGGATCGGCACGTAGAATCTGCGCCAACAGGCTGTTGAGGAACTCTTCCGGGTCCTTCTCTTCGCTCATGAGCCCCGTGACGGAGCTTAACCGATCGAGCAGCTGACGCAGCTTAAGTACACGATCCGCACGCACGAAGTGATTTTTGCGCAGCGGGTTAACGATCTCTTCCAGCAGCACTCGCTGCACCTCCTCGTACTGAGGATTGTCCTGGAAGAAGTCGATCAAGATGAATACGATCAGAACACGAGTCAAAACGGTGCAACGTAGTTCGCAACTGCACACCTCTGGTTCTTTAGGCCGAAACAGTAACGAGTCGAACACACTGGTAAAGGTAAACATCGCAAAGAGTGTTGCGTCCAGATAGCAGGAATTGTGATGCCCCTGGATGCCCTTGAACTTGCCGCAGATTTCCTCCAGTTCCTCGAGTTTTAGAATTTCTGCAAAATCATAGCCGAGACATAGGGCATGTCTTAAAAGATCGTGCTATCAAGGGTTATTATTAGAAGGGCTACTTACTTAAAGGTGGCACCCTTCCCTTCACCACCGGGCAGTCCACCTTGCCGAACATGGTGGTGTCGGTTTTACTGCCCACGGAGGATACTTGCGTCGTTCGCGAAGTGCACGGTGACATTGGCGGTATGTCCTGGAACCGCCTGTCTCGGCTACACTGACTCGTATGCACAAAGATTGCACGATTTGCTGGACATCTGAATAACCTGGGGTTTAATTTGGAAGGTAGGAATATTTTTGAGTGTGGTTATAGCCATATTCGGTGCGCTTTAGTAAGCTTGCAATAACAAATTACCTCACTCCATGGTGGGTGCCGTTGGTCGTTTCTAGCATGGGATCGATCGGTTCATCTTCCAGCTCCACACCGACCATTACCTTCCGATGGCCGCTACTATTGCCACCGCTCGCTGTTGGCAATGGACCTATCCAGCGTATGACGCCGTAGTATAGTGGATCCATTGAAGTCGCCGTCGACCCGGTTGGATCAAACGTGTCCAGCGCTACCTCGACCATGGAACCGACACCCAACGACGGATCGTTCGGAAGCTCTTGCAGTGGAGATGGAGCCGGCGGTCCACCAGAATCCGATTCGGGCGATATGGAACCGATGCGTGGTAGCAAACCATTACCGACCGTCCCGGAACTCTCGCTTCCATTTGGTCCAACTCCGTTCGAAGTGCTGTACACACCTCCAACGGCACCAGCATCGTTTATTTCTGTAGAGTAGAACACAGTTTTAGCAACGGCACGTATCATAGCTCCGATTAGGTTGGACACGAGCAAGAAAATCAATCGAAAAAGCCCAATCTTAGCCGGTTTTATAATTATCTTCGTAGCAGTCATGGAATCTCTTTGGAACACCGTTTAAAAGCTTCAATTTCGAACTCACTTGTAATTCTGAAATTATGAAACTGATTTCTACCCAAAGCATCCTTCGATAACTTAATAAATCAAAGCAACCACGATACACGCATATGCCTTTCAGGCTTCTAACGAGTTAGGAAGCATCAACGCAACGAGCGGGTTAGCAATTAGTTTCCTGTTAGTGAAAACACTTTTCGTCACACCATCGAACGCATTCGACAAACCTTCCTCAACGTCGCTAGCCACACGCGCGTCCGCCTCCGGGTCTGGTTCATCTTCCCAATCGAAATGTTCCAACACCGTTAGCGGAATCCCATCGAACGAATCTTTATCGTACGCTTCCGGTAACATCTTTGTGTAAAAGGATCCAACGTAAGTGTTCAAACAATGACTTCCCTCCTTGTGAACGGCTGCCTAACACAGTATGCTGATTCTTTGTCCTCTGGCAATAGACTCCTACCAATTGATGGGCGATGATTGCTGCAACTCGGATCAGATAAAACTGTATGCTCCGCACAGCAGAGCAGAGCGTCCGCTTTAGCAGAGATGAGCTATTTTAACGTTAATGTTCACTCGACGATACATAATGTCGCGGTGGTGTGTGATCCCGTGCCTTCTTTGTTTGATACTTCCGTTTTATCTAACCCGTGCCACACTGAACATTCTGTCGAACATTCTATTTAGCCACAACAGTTGCAGTAAACACCATAGACTACAGTATTAACACAGTGCACCAAAGAACACGGAGAACATGGAGAACGCAGTACGATAGAACACGTTAACCTGCACTAGGGCGCATCGCAAAATGGCGTTCGATAAAACCACAGCAGCGTGAAGCAGGTGCCGCTTTCGATTGTCTGCACTTCAGTGATATCAAATCGCGGTGCAAAAACGTGCAGCCACTCACACGAGAGATGTCTAAAACAGATCTCGCTCGCTACCGTTTCCTGCCGAAATTAAATGTAGAACAAACAGCGGCGGCAGCGGCATAATGTTGAGTTCTATTTTAAGCAAGATACACATTCTCTCTCGCTCGCGTGTGCCGGTAATCGCCGATCAATGCGCTCTGTTTACGGCTGTGGACAAGATTTGCTGTCTTGCGACTTTTCGCCGCACCAAAGTTCTTCGCCCGGACCAAGCGAAGATGTACGAAAGATGAAGCTTTTGCGCACAGATTTGAATTTTGTTTGTCCGTTTGGTACAGTACAGAGGCCGATACTTGTACAGAGGCTCGCCCCATTCCTATGATCTACACTAAGCTATGATTTTCAATGGTACTTACTCGTCATCGTAGCTACATCCACGGTGGTCGGTTTCGTCTCGCCAGCTCTAGCCTTTCGCGCCGACGATGTAAGACTCTCGCCCTGTGGTTTTGTATTCCCGATGTGTGCTAAAGGATTCAGCGACTTGTTTCGCTCGTAGCGTGCCGAAGCCGTAGTACCATTGTGACTATGGTAGCTATGTCCACTGCTGTTGGCCGTGCTGTTGCTGCTCGTACTGCCACCGGTATTGTAGCCCGTCCCGCCTGCCAACCCATTCCCGTACGCCAACGACGACGACGGTGGAGTTTGCGTTTTCTTATCACTGTTGTTTGCCGACAGAATGGCCGCAACCTCACCGGCTTCAGCTGGCCAGCTACCACCGCCCAGCAGATCCATCAGCTCCACCTCCCGATTGTCGGTGGGGCTGAGCATTGGTGGTGGATCAACAACGATCACATCACTCGCACTCTTGATCGCTTCGTCGATCTCGTTCGAATCAATAACCACCACATCACGATCCGGCAGACTCAGTATGGTGCTCTGCTTGCTGACGGAATGATATCCACCCGCACCGCCAGCACTGTTCACGGACGAGTTCGATCCACTCGAACGGGCTCCCACCTTTCCCGATCGTGCCTTCGAGTGTTTCAGCGTACTGTTGTTGGAACTGTTCTGCGAGCTGCGGCCAGAGCTACGGCACGCCTCATCCACCAAATGATGATGGTGATGATGCTGATGATGCTGACCGTGCTCGACAAACCGATGATACTCATCCCCGTAGCTGTCCATCGGATGATTGTTCACGAACCGTCCGGAGCTCCCAGTGCTGCTGCTGCTATCCTGCTTAGACAGATTCGGGCTGGATATGGATGCGGCCATCTTCTTATGTGCCAGCGATTTCACACCGGCCGGGTCCATCTGCAGACAGCTGAAGCTATCGTACAGTGCTCCGATATCGGTAGACTTTCGGTTTGAGCCAACCGCACCGCTGCTACCGCTGCTAGTCGTCAAATCCGGTGTGTATGACCGGGCGTACGGTGGATACTCGCCGTTAATTATCTTCCCACCCCGACCACCTTTGCTCGAATCGTCCGACGAGTGTTTACTGCTGCTACCGGTTCGGCGCGAGAGCCGATTGTTTAGGTCGCGTGCGCCACACACCAAACTATCCAGCAGATTGCGCTTGTGGTGGTGCTGCTTGCCGGAAGAATCGTGCTCGGGAAATTTGATCCAATTTGCTGCCACTATCAACGCCAACCGGGGCTCGCAGTTCATATATTCCGACACGAAATCGATGTCATCCTTTTGTGGTGATTCACCATTTTCTAAATTCTAATGCGTTCCAGTGAAGCAAAACATAAACAAACATTAATATTTAAAAAACCACACACCCGTAATTTGTTAACAAAGGTTTCAGATTGCGGCCAATTTTATAGCTACATATTTCCATTACAATTTAGAAACGTCAACTCCAAGCCAATTCCATGCCAATTCAAGCCAATACAACTCGCTAAATAGAACGTACGTTTCGGTGAGAGTTAAAAAAAAGCAAACCAATGTTCAAACAATCGTCTAATACTATATAAAAACAGTAGGAATAGAAGTATCAAAAGTGTAAACAACAAACTTGAGATATAATGGGAAATCTTTGCCGGACGCTCCACTGTCCGCGCCAGGTCGCGCATGTGTTACCTGTGCTCAAGCCGATGGTATTTCATTGGGTGCGAGTTGGTTTTTGCTACCCACGTGAAGTGTAGCCGCATAGCTCGATTAGCTAGCTACTAGGATACTATTTGATTACCATTTTCGCCAAATCACGCACTAGCAATAGGTTTTTTTTTCCACAGGTGCCGAATCGTTTCTACACTTCCCGTGGTAGTTTTGCGGCTCTCTGCTGCTCAATTTGGAATTTCTATCGTTCTTTGGGGCATGATTAAGGTATAATCTGGCGACGAGACTTCGTACTTCTTTTTTGTCGAGAATTTGGGGTGCAATTTTAGCGTACAGATCGTGTGTCGTGTGCATGTTGGGACGTACAAGGGGAAAACCAAAAATGGGCGTTATATGACGTGACGTGGAAGTGAAATTAGTTTGAAAATGTGAGTGGTGTAACAGTGGTGTGCTTGTTTCTGTGTGAACCAGTGTGAGCGATACAATCAACAAAACCGAAACTATAAAATACATAAACGCAGAAAGAGAAAAGAGAAAACGCTTTACCAGTAGCTCGAGTCCAAAGTAGTACCCGGGACCAATCTTCGGCACCGGTCCGACATAGCGTATAATGCAATCGTACGTGACGTGCCGGTTCTTTGCCAGCCAGGAAACCATCACAATGTCTCCGGTGCGCAGCTGCTTGACCGAGCCAAATAACTTGGGCCGTTTGGCGAACTCGCACCGTTCCTGTGGATCCAGTATCGCGATGATGTACGGCCAAATATCGGACGGAACGCGCTGCAAGTGTGCCGCCTGGCACTGAAATATCCGTTGCTCGTAGGGATTGCTCGTTTGTTCGTTGGTGGTTGCTGCCGCCGTACCACAGCCACGGTAGAAATCTTTGATCTTGATCAGCGCGATCTTACTCGACGGTTGCTCGACAATCTGCAGCGTCATGCCGGGTTCGATTTCGACCCGATCATCCGTGCCGGTGCCCAACTCGACTGGTCCCGCGCTAATGGGAGAACCGGTGGCTGCATCACTTCCCGACATAAGGCTACTACTACTGCTGCCGCTACCGCCACCACCACTAGGGACATTGCCTCCCAGTGTAAGCGGTACGTTCACAACCTTCGCACGGAAGCGTTCCGTGCTGATGGCGTATATGTTGCCACCTGACGACATTTTGTCTTAACGATAGACTCCCTTTTCAGGTGAGCCTGGAACCGAATTTATCACAGAAGCTTTCTATAGTGTTACCGGCCGGAGCATTCCCCTTTTTGCGAGGGAATCGATCGCGGTATGTTCTCGGAATGATGGATTTGGAATGTTTGTTGCTTTGCGTGCTACTAGCGGTCTCTGTTGACGTCAATACAGTCAATGAGGCTGTACCTCATCGTTCAGGAGCTTTCAGGACATGTTCTTCTCAGTACCATTCGCAAACGCGCGTCACACATAAAAATAACACTCGGCATATACCATACAAAAATACCACAAATATGACAGAAAACAGCAGTCGAGAGTTTCGGGATGTGGGAACACAATAACCTAAGATAATGATGAGAAAATATAAATAGAAACTTATCAATAATTGAGTGACCAATAAAGAAACAACAAATCATAGCAGCAGATACCATAGTGAAGAAATAGCGAGAAATCAATGGCCTATTCCAAGAATGAGTATGCTTTTGTAGCATTATGTACCCAAATTTCTAGCGATTTGTAGTAACGAATTCTACGTACTCATTCTTATTGTGAATCACTCAGATCCTCTCCAAGGAGATTATCTTCAAGCACATTCAGCTCCATTTATCGATTGTGCCATTTGATACCTTAAAATGGTTACGCTGCAACCGCCCATTTGGCGGGATGTTCTAGTACGCGTTGCAACGGTTGGTTGCACCACCACACCATGCAAATCGATTTCTTTGTCACATATTAATGAGATCATGACCTAACACGGTAGCTAAGCTTATGTTCATGAGCAATTTATAACAACGCCACGCGATCGATTAGAATAATTCATTAGTTGCATGTTTAGTATGGTTTTCGAAACAATTCTAACAATTCTAACTATTTGCATGATTTTGAACATGCCTTTGCTTGGGGATCGGGTTATTCGTGCTCGGTATGACCTTCCGTAAAAATATTCTCCAGAGTCTACTGTACTATATCGTCCACTCTCTGCTACTCTAGCTCACATCGCAGTAGTATCACGGAGTGTGTACTCTTTTTCTCTCGCGGATAAGATAACCCTTTGTTGATATTGCCCTTAACTCTTTTCGCGGTTTTGCAAGCGAACGAGGAAGGGCACACACGCAGCTTTGTGTTATCGTATGCTCGCATCTTGCTGACAGCGAAACCGTCGTCAACACACTATTGTGAATGTGCATGTTTTTTTTTTCTTATCCCCCATGGAAGATGACTCACAAGCAACACCAGACATTACGGACGGAAAGTAGGCGGGAAGGTAATGCTGTCACACTAATGTGCGACAGTGTGCGCGCGTGCATTGCGACATAGAGGGTGGTTGGGTTGGATGAGCATCGCGCGGTCATGAAGGTCATTTGAGCCTTCCAGTTGAGGAGAATCGTTTTCCGCATCGATGGCTGGAAACAACACGAAATCACGGTTCGCTGTTTTGGGCAGTAGAAGGCCAAATAGGCA